>PVKY010015408.1:0-10197 GCA_004027775.1 Bradypus variegatus | reverse complement strand
CCAGGAATGCACTTTCCCCTCACCTATCACGGCTCTCCAAGGGTAATTTCCTAAGCAACAGATCAGAACACCTTGTTCTAGGTTCTGGGCTCCTAGAAAATGACTGAAAACAGAACCTCCGAAAAGGAGCAGGAGGTGCTGCCCAGATGCCAGGTGCTTTACGCTCACTCCCCCCACAGGCTTTTAAACAACCCTATAAGGCAAGCATTTTATAAGTCAGAGCTCAATCAATACTTGTGGCATTAATCAATGAGTTCCTAGGTTACAATGGGGAAACTGAGGCCTGGAGAAGCTTGGCAAGTTTGCCCACGATCAAGACAACCGACACGCAGGGAACCAGGACTCCAAAGCTGAGTTGTCTGCCACCAGCCTCCCCCACTCCACTCCAGACAGTGCCATCTGAAGCAAATCCTAAAACAGTCACCAGGACAAGAGAGAATCCCAGCTCTAATTTGCCCTCCGGCGGACTCATAGGATCTTTGCTAACAAAAACACCGAAATGGTTTTACAATCCAACTGCATAGCTCCATGGGCCTCGAGAGAGATAGACAAACAGCCCCAGCCTCTGCAAACGGAACAGTATTATCAGAAGGATGTAATTTACAAGTATTTATGTACACCGATTTCGAAGGAAAGAATCCCAGGATGGCGGTGGAGCCAAAAAAAAAAAAAGGCTTAAAAACTCCTGACAATAAGCAATTCTTCATGGAACAAAACTATTACAATAGGCAGCCTTTGATCTCTCCCGTCTCCTGTTGCCAATTGTGTTTTGTCACCATTGGGCTGTCACCCGCGAGGGAGCACTTTTGAATTAAGCAGTCTACAGCAATTTAGTCTGCACTGGCTTTGAAGTGCCAACATCAGTCAGGCCAGGACTAACTTTTTTCATTAAAAATTTTTCAACTTCTCTAAAGGGGGCTTTTGGCCTCCCCCGCCCCCCTCCAGCACCCCCCCCCCAAAAAAAAAGCCTGCCGGGGCGGCATTTAGATAAGTTTGAGCCTCCAACCCGTGGCCCCCGAGACATCAAAAGCACAACGGGTCCTAAAGGCTGGAGGCAGCCGTCATTAAACCCTAATGGAGTGCTTCATTAAGGTCGCTTCAAAGCCCCCCGTTTACAGACTCGGAGATTGACTAATTTACACATTGTGGGAGAATTGCTCCTGGCTCAGCCCACACCCTGGCAGGGGACAGACGCCCTCTTTCTTTGGGAGGCGGGAACTGCAAACACGCTTCCACTTGCATAATGGCCTTTTCAGTGGAAAATCCCTCGGCCGCCTGAGCACTCAGTGGCTGTCCCCTCCCCCCGGCCCCTACCCCGGGGGTCATGCTTGGCTGTCGGGGGCAGTGTGGGACAGATGCAAGCACGTGGTCTTAGGAGCTGGATGCCCCGAAACACGCTTTGGTTTGAATCTCAGCTTGGCCCCTAGAAGCAAGTGACTTCACCTACCTGGGCCTCAGTTTCCCTCTTCTGAATGGGACCAACTCACCTTGCAGGGCTATTTTAAAGGATGTGAGGAAAAGGATAAGGGAAGGGGCTTGCTAAGGGAAGGGGCTTGCTAAGTGTTGGCTATTTTTACCCTAGCATAAATAGTTTTTTAAAAAGAGCTAAAAGTATCCCTGAAATCTAGCCATGTTTCCACAAGCTCTTCTGGTGGAATTATCCATGTATCTGAGGGTGTTTGCACAGGGGTGGGGATATTTGCTGCTGGGATTTGTCTGCTGTTTTGAGAACGTGGCCTCAAGGACGACCCATAACGCTACCAATTCATGCACTTGTTTCTTCATAATAAAAGCAGTTTGCAAAGGGACTTTCACGTGGCTTCACCCACCGGGTTGGAAGACAGCTCTTTGCCAGTTGTGGAAGGTTGGTCACTGGAGGCATCGTGCGAGAGGCACCAAGCAGGGCCAGGGAGCCCCCTGCCTCCGTCGGACCTGCCCTTGCCATGCTGGGCAGCACCAGCCACAACACTTGCCCTCTCTGGTCAGCAGCAGCTTCCTCAGGGCCAAGAGGGGCAGGTCTGGACTGGGTGTGCCCGGAGTCTCAGCTCCAGCCTACCGTGAGGCCCTGCCACCTCTTGCTGCTCAAGGTGTGTGGCCAGGGGCCAGTGGCATCATCACTGGGTACTGCAGAGAAATGCAGATTCTCAGGCAGCCCCAGCCTGTCTGAACGGGAATCTGCATTTTACCACGACCCCCCTGATTGAGCACACAATGTGGGTTGCGGAGCACTACCCTGCCCCTTTCTTTGACCTTGGACAACCCCAGCTGATGGCTGTCCCACTCAAGGGCCCAGCCCAGTCACTTTTGCCTGGAAAGTTGTGACCTCCGAGAGCCTGTGTCCTTACCTACCATCAGGCACCAGCGTCTTCTCATCAGTAACCTGTCACTTGTACCTCAGGGATTATTTGGGGACCTAGGCAAATGGAAGGAGGTGCTAAGTATAAGTAACGGTGGTAGTTAGTGTGTCTTTGGTCTTGTTTTTAATTTATTTTTTCTTTATTAGAGAAGTTGTAGGTTTATAGAACAATCATGCATAAAATACAGGATTCCCATGTACCACCCTATTTATTATTATCTCCTTGCATTGGTGTGGAACATTTGTTACAATTGATGATAGCACATTTTCATAACAGTACTATTAACTATCATCTATGATTTAACTCAGGGCTCACTGTTTGTGCAGCGTAGTTCCATGAATTTTTTTTTAGTGATTTTGTCTTTAAGTCGAGCTGACTGAGTTTAGGTTGTGACTTGCCCGAGCTCACACAAGCCATGGGTGCTCCCACCCAGGCTGTCCCCTGCACCATGCCCACTCCAAGCTGCACAGGGGAAGCCCAGGTACCCCACTCCTGGGAATGCCCCCACAAACCTGGTCAGGATGGGACCAGAGGGGTGGGAGGGGCTGGCCAAGTCCACCAGGAGCTTCACATCTCCCTCCACTTTCCAGTTGCTCATCTTCCCTAATTATAGAAAATAAGTTCTACAGTCATTTCCTCTACTCAAGCTTTCACTTAAAAAAAAATGCACCTCCCACCCTCTGAATTCTCCTCAAACTTCCCGCCTCTGCCTCTCGGGGAAGCCGCCCTGGCCACGGGCGGGTGGGCAGGCATGGCAGCAAACCACTTAGCAAACCGCAAATTTCAGAGGCCTCGTCACATCTGCATTTTATCAGCTTTTTCCGGATAGTATTACCCCAGCAATTGTCTGCAGATCAGACAGCCGACAGCTGAGACGTTCAAGCGCTGAATTAGGGAGAAAGGGCCGGAGATAAAGCTGAGCACATGTATCCTATCAAGGTAACGAAAGCCTCCTGCCGCCAGGCCGCCCTGCTGCCTCTGTCCCAGCCGCCCAGCCGGCCAGCAGGAAGGCACATTAACCCTTGCAGAGGCAGAGGAGGAAGAGCAGGGGTCATTCCCATACCCAGGCTGATCACGGCCTCAACAACCAGGAGGTGGGCCAGAAGGAGCAGCAGCTGCAGAGGCCCACTCTGACCTCAGGATCAGCCCTGCTGCATTTCTTGTGGCAGGACTTGGGGAAGTGGGCCTCATGCAAAGGGGTGGGCACAGGAGGCAACACTAGAGGGCAAATAAGTAAAGAACTTGGTGCCCATGGGTCCCGGGGGTGATCCCAGAGGAGCGAGGGAGGATGTTTTCCTATGCTTGAGCCTTGCCTTTACTGCACAGGCCATGCTTGCAAGAGCTGGTGACGGATATCGACTCCGGGCTGGGCACTGCATGTCCCGCTGATCTAGGACTCACCAAATGCCCCAAATCTGCCAGAAAACGGAGCTATTGTCCACCCCCTTGGCATTGGACATAGAGGCTCAGAGGATTGCCATTTGCAAAAAGTGGCAAAAATAGGGGCCTGAATAGGGAAATGCAAGGCCCGCTTTGTGATTTCAGCTGGTCATCTTTGATCCTCTTACTGCCCACCCCACTCTGGTGGTGTTGCACACCCAGAGCCCCACCACTCCGATTACTGTGTGGTGTTTCCTAGGGAGGGTGCATTGCTCCTTCGGGTCCTAACGGGGGCCACCAGGTTGCCCCCAGGTCCCTGCTACCATGACCCATGCCACTTGGGCATCTGTGTCCTGACCCCAGGGATCTAAGTGACCCCTACCCAGGACTCCATACCTCCAAACCCGGGAGTGGGGGCTCAGGAAGGGGGGCACAGTTCTCGTCCTAATTCCTCTCCACCTTGGCTGAGATCCATCTAGAAAGACTGCCCCTGTTTGCAGTGCGCGGGAGAGCCCAGCTCTCCAAGACGTTCTGGCCAACATTAGTTCAGTTATTTATTTAACTTTCAACTTTCTTGTAATAAGTCAAAAGTGGTAACTTGGTTTTCAAATTTTCCATTTCTCTGATTCCTAATGAGTTTGGGCATCTCTTGTTTTTCTCTTAGCCATTCTGGACTCTCCTGCCTTTTCATATGCTTTGTCTAGTTTTCAATCAGATTTTCTATCCTTTTCTTACCGTGTTTCAGAGTTCCTTGTAGATCTAAATATTAGCCACTTGTCAGTTCTCATTTTTGCAAGTATATTCTGGCATGGCTTTTGATGGTTGCTTTTGCCTGTGGCATCCCCCATCTTTATTTCCATGCAGTCAGACCCCTCTGCTTATTTTCCTTCCGCTTGTGCTTTTTAGTGTCTTTTTAAGAGGAATGGTCCCTCCCGTAGGCACAAAGCTAACCTCCTACACTTCCCTTTATTGGCTTTATTATTTCAATGTTCACTTCTAGACCTTTAATCTGTCTGGATCCCACCTGTGAAAACCTAAGGGGGAGATCGCCCGTGTTTATTGAAGTCAAGCAACACGGGGCATTTGGTTTCTCAGTCGGGACCTCACCTCGCCCCGGGGCCCTGTCCTGCCCGCCAAGTCCTTGGGAAGGGGAGCCTTGTCCAAAGTCTCATTTCCCACCCTGCGCCCCTTCCCCACAGAGAAGTCCCTGCCCTGGAGCTGCTGTGCCAGGAGGTCACGAGAATGGAACATTGTCCCTAGCTGTACATCCAGAGCCGGCACTCGCCAGCACACAGTCCTCCAGCAGCTCGTGGGGCACAGGTGGGAGATGTTTCCATTGCAAGGAGGAGCTAGGGACCTGCCCAGCGCTGAGTTTCACACTGGGTGCCAGCTTAGGGCCCACCACCCTCCATCCCTCCAGCATTCCGGCTACGCATTGATGACCTCTGATCTTTGGTTGTGCTGCCCCTTCTGCAGGAGTGCCTTTTCTTCCTTCCGTCTCTCTGTCTCCTCCCTCAAGATGCACCTCACTTGTCCATCCATCTGTGTACCTTGTAACAAATTTGAATGGGTTTTTCTGCCAGGGATCTTAGAGGCAAGCAACAGAACTGGACTCAGGCAAACCTTACACAACAGAAGTTGTCAGTTTACACAATTTGGGGTCACTCACAGAAGCCAAGAAAAGAGAACCATCAGGCCTTGGGAAAACAGGAATCGGTGTCTGTGGGCTTCTTCTGGGTAGTGGGACATGGGCATCCCACTCCTACCTGACGTTCTCAGAAGAGAGGGGCCGATTGGCCTGGCGTGGTCGCATGCCCAGCACCCAGCTGGTAGGGTCAGGACACGGTGACTCACATTCTGGTGAGACTGCAGCTAGGGCAAAGGGCTGGTGCCCAGAGAGAGAGTTGGTGCCCGGCTTCCAGCAGGCACGGCACCTGCTGTGATCCCACACATGGCCATGGTGACTTAGGGACCCCAAGGCAAATCACACAGTTCCTGCCTCAAGGAACTCACTGTGTTGTGGCAGAGGCTGGTTAAATAGGGAACACTTAATTCAGGGTAAAGAGCGTGATGACAGGCCAGGCAGCAGGGATGGCTTCCTGGAGGAAGTGGCACCAAGCTGAATCCCGTATGGCCTCGTCTTGACTTGATTTCATCTGCAAAGATGCTTTTTCCAAATAAGGTCCCACTCACAGGTACTGCGGGTGGGACTGCAAGACATGACTTCAACATATCTCAGGGGGTGGGGGTGGGGGGCACAAGTCAACCCATAACCAAAACAAGAAGCAAAACTCCAGTCCATCCATTTGACGCTTCTTTTCTTCCTCTGAGATTTGAGAGAGGATCTGAACAATGAACTCATAGTGGCAAATTGTCACCATCTTCTTCTCTCCATTGGGTCCAAGAGGTTCATTTGAGAACCATAAATCCAGATCAACAGGGTCACTCACAGAGGAGGAAACTGAGGCCCAGAGAGGTGACGGAGAGGGTAAAGGCGGCGGAGTCAGTGGTCACAAGGGTAAAAAGGAGGCCAGCCCCTCCCTCCTTGTGCCTTTCCCAGGCTTGGTGCATCTTGAGATGCTTTGGGAATCCCTTTATCCATCCCACAGGCTCGCTGCGTAACAGCCATTAATGCAAGGACGAAGGACAGCGCTCACTAGAGGCTGAGCCACCAATAGGATCAAATTTATGGATTAGAGCACTTTATTTGGGGCACCAAACATTGTCTGCGGCAAGGAAGCCAGTCACTTATAAGAACTGACACAGTGTCGGGCTGTAAGGGTCAGCAAATGGTTTTTCTAGACACAAAGGAGGGGTTTAGCTTGAGCCCTACTGATGGGACGGGCATTGATCTGCCTGATGGGGCAGGTTTAGGGCCAGCAGCGGGGCTTTGTTTTGTATTGGGCCATGTGCAACTAACAAGAGGCTGGATCGATTTTCCAGGTCAGCCACCTCCATGGGGGATTGAGGAGGGTGTGGGTTTGGATGGTCGAACTTGTATGCTAGTTCTGAGAAAACCCAGGACCTCTTTTTTATTAAGTTTCTCAGAAGGACCCTGCTCAGGACGGTTGGCCTGAAATTACGTGCCCCTTCCCCACCCCTGCCCCTGGCTGGGTGGTGGGCGGCTGTGGATTGCTTTATGAATTCTCTCAAGGCCCTGTGCAGGAGAGAGACAGAGGACAGGTCCCAACAAGGACTTATAGGCGGGAATCCGGGTATAAGGTGGGGATGGGGAAAAGAGCCTACCACATCCACTGCTAAATCTCAGACCCTGAGAGTGGCTTAATTTGCATGCTGGGAGAGTCTGCATTCGCCACTTGGGCCTGAGTATCTCTTCAAACCCACTACTGAAACTGCACTTTGGTAATCAATGATTCCGGGGATGGGAGGGGGTCGATAGTTCCTTGGGGGCTCGTGTTGCACATTTAGACAGAGAGGCCAACTTGGTTTCTGGAACATGCAGTTTTTGTGAAAACTGAAAATTGGTTTTTCCATCTTGTGTGTCTTAGAGCCTTTCTTGAGCCAAAAATGTCTGTAGCTGCCCCACAAAACTTACACTCGGCAGGAAAGGGAGGTCGAGGCCCGCCTCCTGCTGGCTCTGCCCCAGGCCTGCCCCTGCAGATTCTCCCCTAAACCCGGGAAGTGCTTCTTTCCACAGGCGGGAAACTGAGGTTCTGGGAGGTGAGGTCCCGTGCTGAGGGTCACTGAGGGAACCGGGGTGAAAAAAACCAACCCAGCGCCGTGACTCGGAAAAGTAAGCTCCTTCTGCTCCACCCGGGGCTCCAGGCCACGGACTGGCGACCCCCAGGGAGCTGTGAGGTGATGGGCCTGGGGGTGAGGAACCCGTTTCTTCGGAGCATTGTCAGTCACATGCATGAGGAACATTTCATGTTGTGACCTTGTTGTTGCTGTTTTTGTCTAAATAGACTTTATTTTTTAGAGTAGTTTTAGGCTTACAGGAAAATTGTACAGAAACTACAGAGCTCCCATATGTCCCCCCAATCCGCCCACACACAATTTTCCCTCTTATTAACCTCTTAGGTCAGTGTGGCACATTTGTTACAACTGATGAACCAACATTGATACATCGTTAGTAACTGAAGTCCATGTTCAGTTCTCTGGGTGTCAATAAGTGCATAGCGCCGTACTTCCACCTTTACGGTGTCCTACGGAACAGTTTCACTGCCTTAAAACTCCCCTGTGCTCACCTAGTCATCCCTCCCTCCTTCCCCCCAGAGCCCCTGCAATAGCTAATCTTATTACTATCTCCATAGTTTTGCCATTTCTGGAATGTTGTGGAGTTGGAATCATGCAGAATGTGGCCTTTTCAGACTGGCTTCTTTCAATATGCAATTAAGTTTGCTTGGGTTCTTTTCATGGCATGATAGCTTTTTTTCTTTTTCTTTTTTTTTTTTTTTTGCTGAATATTACTCCATTGTATGGCTGGGCCACAGTTTGTTTATCCATTCACCTATTGGAGGGCTTCTTCAATGCTTCCAGTTTGGGGCAATGATGAATAAAATTGCCATAAACATTCGTGTGCAGGCTTTCACATGGACATAAATTTTCACCGCCTTTGTGTAAAAGCCTAGGGGCACGGTTGCTGGGTCTTCTGGTAGGCTTGGGTTTAGCTTTGTAAGCCAAACTGTTTTCCAAAGGGACTGTATATTTTGCATTCCCACCAGCAATGAATGAGTGTTCTCATTGTTCCTGATCCTTGCCAGCGTTTGAAGCTGTTGGTGTTTTGAAATTTAGCCACTGTAATAGACATGCGGTCATAGCTCATTGTTTTAATCTGCAATTCGCTATTGACATATGACGTTGAGCATCCTTTCATATGCTTATTTGCCATCTGTATATCTTCTTTGGTGAAGTGTCTGTTCAGAGCTTTTGCCCATTTTTTTATTGGGCTGTTTTTTGCTCTGTGTTTTTCAGTTGTATGTGGATATGCTGGGCAAATGGAAGCAAATGCATCTAAAAGGATCTGGGACTGGAGGGGAAGATGCCACAACTGATGAAATTTAAACAAGGACAGTGGGTTAGATACTCGTATTGCACCGATGTCAAACCCCCTGGCTGTGATGGTTATATTCTTGTTATGCAGGGGAATGGCTATGTTTTTAGGAAACACACACAGAAGTTCTCAGGACTAGTTTCACTTGTCTGTTACTGCCCCACACAATACTGATTTATTATTTCTCGTGACCCCGTGGCTGGTCAGCTCAGCTGGGCGCTGTGAACTTAGCCGGGGCTGGTGCCTTCAAGATGGCGGCACTCACAGTTCTGGTGCCGCGACTGGGGTGACTGCGACTGCTGGGGACTAACTCAGCGCCCTCATTCTCTCCATGTGGCCTCTCCCCATCCAGTGGTCAAGCGCAGCCTTCTTCACATGATGGCTGGACACAGGAAGGCGGAAACAGAAGCTGTCAGGCCCCTTAAGGATAGGCCTCAGACACAGCACAATGTTCCTTCTGGCACATTCTATTGGTCAAAGCAAGTCATTAGGTCAGTTTATAGGGTGGAAATAGACTCCCCCTCTTAAGGGGATGTGTAAGGAGGATGGGAGGAATTGGTGCTGGCCGTCTTTGCAGACCTTCTACCATGGGATCAGGGGTAAAAGGGAAAGACACCTGCAGTCACTCCCAAATAGCTCCAAATGAGAAAATGATGATGAAAATGTGACAGTGTTAAAATTTCAATCTGACTTAAGAGTGCACAATTGGTTCTTTGGGCCATTTCTTAATTATTTTGTAAGTTTGAAATTATTTCAAAATAAAAAGTTGAAAGCAAGTGTTACTGATTTCACATGTATGTTTTCTCAGTCAGTGGAGACTAAAGAGGAGCTGCGATCACATGAGGCTCTGGGATGTTTTTGTTTTTAAAAAGATATTTGGGCAATTTAATAAGAAACAAGTTTAGATCCACTAAAACAATAATGAAATTAAAAGGTGCTACTTACGCAGGTGGACTATCACCACAATACTTTCCGATTCTTTTGGCGTCACTGAGTTCTCCACCATTAAACACAGCCACATAATCATAACGGCAGTAGTTATCCCGTTCTGGGATGTTTTTTAACCTTTGAAATGGTAAGCGTTAACTTTTACTGAGCACTTGCCCCATTATAGGCACTTTTCTAAGTATTCACATGTGTTACCTCAGCCCCAAAGGACAGGAACTCTTATTATATTATCCCATTTTACAGATTGGAAACTGAAGCAGGGGAAGATTCAGTGATTGTGATTTGCCCATGGATATGGCACTAACAAGTGGCAAAGTCAGCATTGGGAGCTCAGAAGGTTGAACCCTGAGCCCAAGCCCTCATCAGCACACTTGGCTGCCCTTTCTGGATCCTACAAGGCTCTGTGTCCTCTGCAATCAGGCTCAATTCATCACCACTACCACCACCACCATCACCACCACCTCCACCACCATTAGAAAGCCACTGCTTTACCCCAAA
>PVKY010015407.1:0-10210 GCA_004027775.1 Bradypus variegatus | reverse complement strand
TCACATTTATGCAGCCTGGATGCCAAAATGAAGTTACAAAGGGATCTCACATTACCATTTTGCCTTTCCTTCAACAGAAAAACCCTACCAGTTACCATAGTAACTGATGCATCAAATAGTACATTTTTCCCTCATAAGAGACTATCATGAAATACGCTCATTGTGGGGAAAGAAATCCACATTCCACCTCACAAACTTTTTTCCCACTTAGTTATAAGGCTATTGGCACATACTTGCCTCACTTTTACTCCACAAAAAAAGATACAAAGTACGAGGGGGGTGGGAAACAGCAAGCAAGCGGACTTCGTTGTCTTTAAACAGCAGATGAGATTTGTTCACTTTTTGAAAGAATAAAAATTGAGAACTTTAGGTAACAGGAGAGACAGAGAAAACGGCTAAGCATTATTAAAAGTTATGCAAATACCTAGTGTGAAAACTTAGGTTCAAGGAAATGTCTGTTTTTCTGAGCCAGTCGTTTAATTTAGGAAAAATTAAAATCTGCAGAGAAAAGTCTCCCTAATCATATTGATACAAATCACTCAACAGCACTAAGCTGTTCACTATGTAACAGGCTGAGAAATTTGCAATGAAGGAAAGCAAAATGACTTCCCAAATAATGTTACTTCTTTAGCTTCAGTACTTGGCTGCGCAACCCTTTTCAAAAAACAATCCGTTTTCCCCCCAGCAGTTTACACCTACAGTCTGCAAACCAAATATAGATGTTTCTCTCCAGTAAGAAATTCCACACACAACATTATTACCTTTGACTGAGAAAAGGAAAAGTCAAAGCAAGTTTCATTTGTAAAAAGGGTCATGTTAAAACAGTGAAAATTGATAGATCCATGATGCAGTGTAATGAAATCAAGCACCTTCACTATAACAAATTTCATTTAATGTGTATTAAACCAGCAGCTAATGAACTGTGTGGGAAAATACCTGAGTGTTGAACAAGGCACTAAGGAGTTAATGCTGTCACCCAGAAAAGACAAGGAAAGCAACCTTTTGGTTTCTCGGGTTTCAGCCACATAAAAATCACGTGCTTCAGTTAAGACCACCCTCTCATGTGAATGGAGAGCCTCTTGCTAACCTTAGTGAGCACCAAGGTAGCAACTCAATTTAAAAATCCCTTCCTTTTCCTACTCCCGTTGTCTACATCACTTAAATATTTCAAATGGTAAGGTAACTTCAATTAATGGTTAAATATCCCTTATTATATTTCAGACACTCTGCTAATTGTTTTACCTGCACGTCTCAGGGTTACTATTATCATCCCTACTTTACCACAGAGGAAACTGAGGCACAGAGAAGTTAACCACCTTGCCCCAAATCACACAGCCACTGCCTGGCAAGTAGAAACTTGAACCTGTTCCACTCCTAAGCTCATGCAGCACACAGTACTTTCTCCCCTGAGAGGTTAGGGCATGAGGCTCAGCTACTTTTGAGACCTAGGATAATTCTTAAAGGGCAGGCAAGTGTGGAAAACACATAAATAAATGTGAGGCACCCTTGGTCTGTGAACTGTAGGAGATGGGGACGGCCGGTTAGGTAGGGCTACAGCACTGTGCCAAGGTTGGCCCACAAGTCTGCTTCCTGGGAGCCATTCCTTGGGTGGAGTCGGGGGAATCATATATTTATTTTACCATCAGAGTAAGAGCATAGGAAGGATTTGGCATGTGGAGGAAGTGGGCACAGGCTTGGGTGTGTGAGCAGAACGAAGCTGCAGCACGTTACCAATGTGTCTGTCTCAGGCGCCAATTCCCTAAGACTCCGATGCCCACAATCCAAGCAGTTTTCATAATGACTGTTCGCTTTCTAACTTCATCACCTTGGGTAAGGTGCTTAACCGCTCTGACACTCAGTTTCCTAAGCTGTAAAATGGAGATGAAACCCATGTATCAGATCCACGCAATGAGCATTAATAAAAATTGATCAGTTAACACCTATAAAAGTCTTAGCAGTGTAATCAGCATATGACAAGCTCTCAGAATATCAACACATCTGGTTTCTTCCCAAAATAGGTAACTTGAAAATCCATGCTGGTTAGCAAGCATGTAGGCTATGTAGGATCCTTCTAGAAAATGGTTTAGCAATGAATGCATAATCAGCACCTTTTAAGAAAGCAACTATGCTCGGCCTAGGAATTCCCCTTCTAGGAATCTATCCAAAGATACACACATTTGCTCGTTTCCTTGTCAAACAAAAAAAAATTGGAAACCACTAGCTAATTTATGGAACTTTAGGTAGTTGTTAACTTTCAAAGACTCTCAGAGAAAATGCTCACACCCAATATTAAATGACAAAAGCAGGGTATGAAAGTTGCACACTTAGAGTAATTCCAATAATATGTGTTTGTAGGTACATGTGCTTGTGTGTATAGAGAAGCAGGCAGAAGGAAGTATCAAAATGTCAGTAGCTTTTTTAGGTGGGTAGTGTATTTATGAATAAGCTTTTTCATTCTACTTTTCTGTTTTTTTATAAATTATCTTTAATGATTATCAGTTGCTTACAGAAAAAATATTTTGTTAGACTTCACCTAAGTAAAAAGCTATCACAGAAAAGAAGACACTGAAAGCACATTTGTCATTACTTGCAGATTGGCTGGGTACAGATTTCTGATCTGGTGAATCATATGTGGAATTTGCAATTAGCTTCATTTACATAAATGGTTGTGATGGGCTCTTAGCCAATTCATGCTTTAATATAACAACCACCAAAAAGCTGTGTTGCAACCACAGTGTGTGGCTGGCAGAGGTTTTCTGATCACCAGCTCCCAACACCAGAAACTACATACCCTTTTATGGTCCTCCAGTTGCCTCAGTGGCGGGCTTGGATCGAGCTCCTGCTAAGCACGCAGAAATTCCATTTTAAGTATAATACTAAGGAAACACCAGCATCTTCAGCATCAGCCACAAACAATATACATAGAGAGCTGCTACACAGCAAAGAGTTACACGGAAGAAGAGGATTGTCCTTTTCTCATTTTCTTTTTTTTTCCAGACAAATATTAATGTTCAATTACTTCACAGACTGCTTAACAATTGACCCCTCCCCAAACCTTAGTTCCCTGTTGAAAATGATAAGGCACATGACTTTCTGGCCAACATTATTTTTTACAAAGATTCTGAAAAGGAAGTTCTGTATACTTTTACATTAATCCAAAAGGGGTTACAATGCAAGATTCAACAGGGCAGGTCCTTAGGATTCAAACATGCATGATTGTATAGCACATGCAGAAAAGACATCAGTACAGACACTTCTGAGCAGACAAACATACGGGACCACAGCTCCACCCCACCTCCTCAGTATGCAAGCATTCTAATCAAAGCCGTTAAAGCATGAGGAGCTCTGATTAGAATATTAGAGACTGATCATTATAAAATACCCATGTTGCATCTTAGCTACCTGTTAATTTGCTTGCATTTCATTTGAAGGTCATTTAAAAATTTCTTTCAAATACAGTACACTCAAGTTTTATGATCTTAGAACAGTCTCCAAAAGTAAAATTTGACACTTGGAAACACATCTCCCCCCAAAAGGTCTCTACTTTATATGCCTTGATCAATTCTATTTCCTTGTTTGCTGAGTTCAGTTTGCAAACAAGGAGGTGATACAACAGAAAGAATGTGTTGCCGAACTACAACTTGATTAGCAGCTTTCACCAAAACAGAACATTAATACCCACAACTTCAAAATACCATCACCCTTATATAGGACACAGGGTCTATTTCGTATAACGACAGAAATATCTCAACATTCCAAGATCTCTCAACTGAACATCTACCAGTGGGATAAGACATTTCACCACGACAATTCAGACACTCAACCAGGACAACCCAGAAGCACCCATATTTGCTCACCCAGCAAATACAGGTGAGGAACACACCTCTGTGGAGTTCTCGGAATCCGGAGCCTGGGGCAGCTAGTTGGGAATAAAGTGAAGTGCGTTAGTTACAGCCCTTGCATCTAAAGGGCCACAAAGAAGTCTAGAGACCAACACTCAAGGACAAAACATTGCAGAAAAGATCCAAGACTAGGTATCCACTGAGGTGGGCTTCCGTGATCGAAACGAGGGGATACTTCCTCTTTTAAATTACAGTGAACGTGGTTGGGCTGGAAGAGACAACTTGCCTGAGATGGGGAAACAGTCAAAATAGGAGAGAAACAAAAAGTTTACCAAAAGCCAAGGAAATATATCTTTCAAAAACAAAAAACAAAAACAAAGGAAGAACTCCCGCACATCTGTGCTCTGCTGGGCAACACAGGAAGGGAAGGCCACCCAGTGCACACCCAGGAGGGTCCAGGAAGGCTGACAGGGTGCTGAATGAGAGCAGGGTCTCAGGGGCACACCCTCCTGAGGGGGGCTGTGGAGATGTGCACATTTTAACACTTGAGCATCTAGAAGCTTGTGAAAGTCCCGCACCCCCCACCCCACCCCACACCCCGAAAAGCTTCTCCTGCCTCTCTCCTCTCTCTACAGCCTGTCCTGGCTTGGGAGGATAAGGCCTGAGGCTCTGGCTTGAACTCAGAGGACCAAGAAGCCTCTTCTCCAGCATCTCTGGGAGGAGACAGGGAGGCTCAGCGGGCAGGGTTACTTGGCTGATGATCGTCCCACGCACGTGTGTCCCTCAGGAGCTTAGGGACTGGGGGCCCCAGCCCCGTTACCACTGTGCCATGAAGATGCTTCCCTTCACTCCGCCATTCAGTTGCATTACGAGAGAGGAGAGGACGCCTCAGAAAGAAATGCAAGTGATCTGTGCAGGTGTGTGTGGTGGCTGAGAGGAAGGCTGGCTAGTGACAAGTCCACTGCTCAGGGGAGGAGAGCACTGCTCAAGGCGCGTGCTTGGAGCAGGGAGCGGATGTCAGACGTGACTGGCAGACTCTGCCCAGGCCACGCGGGACTGAACACGCACCTGCAGCGTGGAGGGCTGGGTCAGACGGCGAGGTCTGGGCCCTGGAACCAAGTCAAGGTTCACATCCAACTGGGTGACCTTGGCCTCTTTCGACAGGGCTCTGGAGACACAGCACACCCATCCTGGAACCAGAATTTGGTTGCCTGGTGGTGAGCCAGAGCAGGTGTGGAAAGCATGGGAAGACTGAATCTGTGAAATCAGGTGGTGTCTGAATCCAGCTCAACACGACCCGATTGGTGGTTGGATTCTCAAGAAGGAAAAAAAAAAATTCCATTCTTAATATAAAACTGTTATTATGTAACCTATTGATTTCTGTCATTTTTTTTTTCTCTCCCAAGAGGTAAAATGGAGCAAAGATACAGGGGATTTCTTTAAGCACAAAGATTAAACTTATCAACCAAAGAAAACAAGGCATACATCAATTCTAGACAGAAGACCTTTCATATGTGAGTCTAACTCCAACAGTCTCAGAGAGAAAATTTCCCTCCGAACTGTTTACCCTTCTGTTTGAGGGAAAAAAGGCACATAATTGTAGAAAGGACTTGTATGTGGTGAGGAAAATAAAACCTGGGCTCAGATATGTATATTTTCAAGATGACATAAATAATATCAGGATCTAAGAATGCCTTTTAGTTTATCCTCATATTCTGTAAATTTCAGGCTAAAGAATGAAAATGGCAAATATTTTTGCTATCTGGCCATAGTGCAGAAAGGATGCGTAAGTAAAAGCAAAATTAATGCAAATTCCCCAGGTGTTTTACAGCAGCCAGAGATAAAGAGAGAAAAGTATGAACTTCTATTATTTGCACTGACCACAACCTCACTAACATATCCTTTATACTGGTCTTATATGACTCAAACCAAAGGATTATAGACTTGGGTAGCACAGAGCTACCCTCTTACTACCTTGCCAATCAAAGTAAAAGCTAAAGGAAATAAAGAAGATGTAACTGGAACTAGCGTCTCTTTTTTTGTCTTTTAAATCCTCTTTCCTGAGATGTTTTTGTTCAGAGAAGTATCCTTAATTCTCTTAGAATGGCTATGTGTCATGGGTATGTATTTTTCTTAATCACTCCAGAATCAGTGATTTTTGATGTTTGAAGATCGCACTGACACTCTACTGCCTCTCAAATTGCTTTAAAAGAAAAATCAAATTTAAATTATCTTTTTGCCTTGAAAATTTTATGAAACCCTTTGAGACAACAGAAGGTGCTTTGTGACTTCAAGAATCACTGTCTAATCAGAAAAACAATTCTTAATACTATCCATTTACAGAACACAAGGGAAATACAAAGAGCACTGGATGGCATCGTGAGACCACAGCTAATCCAGTTTTGGGCCCTGGCTCTCTGCGTGACCCGGAACCAAGCCCTGGATCTCTCTGGGCTTCAGCTCCCTGACCTGTAGTTCATGGGGGCTGGATCAGACACTTTTTACGATTCCTGCCAGCTAAAACATTAACATCTTGTATATTTTCAGTAAACTCCATTTCATAATATCTAACAGGCTAGTTCTCTAAATAATACAATTTGCTAGGACGCAAAATAACTTCAGGCATGGAAAAGGCCACACCACACCTGATATATAATTTGGTAAAACAACCAACAGCCTGTACTAGTGCTTTTTCCTATCGGGATTTCAGCTACGTTTCCTTGAGGATAAGTTTATTTTGTTATGGAAGTCGGCAATTTCAGAAAAAAAATAGAAGCATATTAATAAGCTGCATATCTATTTGAATAAAACAATAGCCGCATAAACACATTATCTAACACTTAGAGCAAAAGATAATGTTTTGTAAATGAATGAAATTAGTTCTTTGGCAGTTTTGGTATCAAAGTCAATTTTATAACATGGAATGTGAAGCCATCAATGATCACACATTAAGGGAGAATGTTTTGAGGTCACGGGTTGTCTGAATTTCACAAGACTTGCGTTCTCTTGCCATCGTCCCTGGATCAGTTCCTACGCCATGGGCTGACACCAGTCAAGGTAAAGCCTCCCAAATTAACATGCAAATAACAAGGATCTGATGTTGCCTATTTTAAACTTGGAAACCAACTATTGCCCCCTATTGCCTCGTCAAAGTTTACTCTTGGACCTTAAGTCTTTCCAGTGCTTTCAGCTAAGGTCAGCAAAATTTAACTTCATAGAAAAAAGATTCCAAATGACTGACTGGGGCTTCGAAATAGAAATGCAAATGGAATCTCAAGTCCCTGAGTCCTAAGTGTCATTCCTGGATGAGGCCACTGATCAGCACATTATAAGCTCTACTTGAGTAGTAACTAGATACCTGCAGACATAACACAAACATACATACTTGCAGTACATAATGTACCTAACATTTTATCAAGGGAAGTACTTCTACTCTAAATAAAGTAAATTATACTCTGTCATTCTTAAATAAAAAGGAATGGCCCACAGACTTTCTAGGGCTACAGTTTCTGGTATCTGCACAACAATGCTCACCATCCTTCCATCCATCCACCCATCCCTTCATCCATCCATCATCCCTCCATCATCCTTCCATCCACCCATCATCCATCCATCCATCCATCCATCCATCCATCATCCATCCATCATCCATCCATCCACCCATCATCCATCCATCCATCATCCATCCATCCATCCATCCATCATCCATCCATCCATCATCCATCCATCATCCATCCATCCACCCATCATCCATCCATCATTCATCATCCATCCATCCATCCATCCACCCATCGTTTTGTGTGTGCCTATGACAGGCCAGCACAGAGCATAGCCATGTAAAATACCCTTTGTTTTCTGCCGCCATCAACATTATTCACTCTACTACCCCAGCTTCTAGAATTTTCCTTTAAAATAGGTCTTTCTCCATGGACCACCCACTGAAGAAGTTGAATTCAGTTAAAGAAGTGTAATTCTATTGTAGACATAGCTACCAGCACATCAAAGGGGATTTATGATCTCCAACCCCCTGAATCAGTCTTTAGTTCTTTTTTACCCACTCATAACCTCAAAGGAAGGAAACAAGCAAACAAACAGTGAATGAGCTGCAAGTATGTCTGCTGGGCCCCATCCTTCATCAGCCTTTGAAAAAATTCACATTAAGAGAACAGAAGGCTCTAACGAAGAATGAGCTAAAATGAAAGTTATCTAGCATTTTTGTACAACAAACTTTGCATTTGCTAATACGATGCCTTTCACTAAGTGCATTTTGTTTTTAGAAACAAAATAAGAAGTAAAAAGTATTTAGTTCCACTGATGTTGTTTCACCGGTATTTTATAGGACAAGTCTATGGGAACACAGTAGTGAAATTCAGCTTTAACAACTGCATTCTGAACCTGACCAAAGTATAAGGCTTCAGTCATTACGGAATAATCTCGGCATTAGAAAACAAAACAAAAAAACACCCTTCCACAGACTCTGTGATCGCTGCTGTATGCTCTGAGTCGAGCTTGCTCTGTGGTTGCCAGTGTCTAACAGTAAACAGCACCATGCATTTATTGGCAATTCTTGCTGAAGGTCACACATCAGCAGTGAGCCTAAATTCCAGGAAAAAAAGCAGCTCTTATGTAACTGCTGCCTGAATGTTGGCAGATGCCCAACCCAACAGTTCACAGCAATGTAAAAAAGTAGGACACCTCCACCCTGGGTTGGATGTCATAAGAACGCCACCTGAAGGTGAAATTTAATAATTCTTGTGTTTCTCTTCAGGGACCTATCAGCTCTGCTTTTGCCCTGGGTTTTACAAAGCTCCCTGCCAGTGGCATCCTTTTCTTGTAGAAGAAACTCAGGGTGGAAAAAGTTGAGGACTCAGTGCAGGCAGCTTGCTGTCACCATGAACAAATGGGAAAGTCAATCTGGCTTTTTTTGTTGCAATGCTGGAAGTCAAAGGTGCAGCTGACAGTGGAGGCCCTCCCTGTACATTTCACGGTTCCCAATGACAGTGATTAAATGAGAATCACTCAAGTACAGTGAGCAACATACAGAGAAATTAAGCATGTCTACTGAGTCATAGCAGATAGTTTTAAAACATACTTTTCCTTTCCAAATATATACATATACCTGAAAACTCGGCAGACAACTGGTCTACTCACAACTCTGCTTGAAGTTTGAGTCTCTCATCAAAAATCATCTCTTTTATTAGCACGGCATTTTACTGTTTAGATAAGTGACTCTCATTATCACCTGTTGGTGCCATGAGCCTGTTGTTACCTGACCTCTGTGCTTAGGTAGAAGTTCCCTAATCACAGCTCTCATGACCCCATGCATTTGCCTTTCTAATATTTCTCATGGCTGCCCATTTATATTAATTTGTATTATTGTCCTTCTCCCCCAGAAAAATGTAAGTTCCAAAATGGCAGACACTGTGCCTTTCGGGGACACCACTGTATTCAAAGCCCTTAGCATTGTGCCCAAAATATAACAGGCACTCAAATATTAATCATAAAATGAATGTCTTTAGCATCAGCTGATTTCAGTTTAAAGTCAAAAATGGGTAGATGAGGGAAGTTTCTGGGGTGATTTGGGTGTATACATACATAACAATTCATCAAGCTATAATCTAACAATAAGTGAAGAGACACTAAAGGAGGTTCCCTTTTCCCCTCCCCATCTCTTCCCCCATAAGGGAAAAGGTAAAATTGGGGGGCTGGAGCAAGAAAGGAGACTCTGCCTCCTTATTTGCAAACAAACCAAAGCCCTCTTCTTCCTGGGTTCAAAAGAAATTTTCTTCTCGAAGACTGGCTGGAAGGCCCCATAAGACACACTTTTCTGGCAATGAATCTATGGCTTTGTCTTCATTCTACCTTGGTTTCTCAGATCCCTGATGGACTCAAAAGCCACAGGTATTTTTCCCAACTCATTTATTCTACATCTCCTCTCTTCAGATGCCACCAACTGTCCTTTATCACCACTGGGTGGTGACCCTTCCTCAATCAAGGGATCATAGGGTCACCAGAGATGTTTTGCCCTGTCTAGGGGCTTCTCCCCCTCTACAGTTAGAATTTGGGACACTGTCTTGCAATTGGGGTGTGAGGCCTTGCCTGTACCCTGGGCCAGCACCAACTCGTCAAGCTGCAGCAGGAGCCCCACTGTGGGCTGCTGGATTCCATGAGCACACACTGACAAAAGGCTTGGTGGGGGAGAAACCACAGGAACTGCAGTAGTTTCTAGAACAACAGTCAATGATAAATGCCAGTCAGCCGTCTCTGCTTAGAGAGCCGCATCCAACAGCTTGAGGGACTGGGAACAGGGTTTTGGTGTCCCAGGGCTCTAACGGTTGCCAGCGGTAACAACGAAGAGGGGATCCACA
>PVKY010015406.1:0-10196 GCA_004027775.1 Bradypus variegatus | reverse complement strand
AAGAACTGAGGGTTTCAGCAGTCAGAACAGAGAATTTCAGTTTCTACTTCAGCCAGCCAGCTGCTCCTGGGGAATTCATTGAAACTTTCCTCAGAGTTCCCAGTATGTGGCCCGCCCCATGGAATTTGTACTTGCCAATCCCCATGGTCATATGAACTAATTCCTCCAATAAATCTCTTAATATGGAAAGACATACATATATCTTGTCAGTTCTGGTTTTCTGCTGAGTCCTAACTAATGAACTGTTTTTAGCCGGTGAGATTTGGGGGCTCTTTGTCCCGGCAGCAAACTCCAGTGTATCCTGACTAATAAAAACTCAGAAGAAGAAAATCTAATTCACATGGAATGTTTCCATTCTCATGGGCAACCATTAAAATGCAAATGAAAACAAAGGGATTTCATAGCTGGTTTTTCTCCCAACCCGTAACACTTCCTGTTGGTGAGGCTGTGGGGAAACAGGCCTTCGCAAATACTGCTTGCGGAACTGTAAATTGTTACACTTCTAGAAGGCACTTAAGTAGTAGCTATTTCTTTGAGGCAGGAATTCCACCTCTAAGAATTGATTCTAAGAAAATCACCTAAAAATGCCATAAATATCAATAGGCTGAGAGAACCAGTGAAAATTGTGGGCTCCAAAGTGGTTAAAATGGGATATATTATATTGTCTATACATTACCACACAATTTTTTTTAAAAGAGTGGCAATGCATCATTTGCATAATAACCACAAAAACCAGAAACCCCTAAAATTTCCCACTATGGGGCTCGCTTAAGTAAATGATGGATTCTAGAGTGGAAGATTAAATGTTCCAATCACTTTACTATGAAAATAAAAATGATTAATAAGATGCAATTTAATGTATGCATGAATAAATGCTATGGAATCAGGTACAGTAAAATACATTTATTTGTTTATAAATATTAGATATAATTTATATAATGCATAATTTATATAAATACATATTTATATATGAACATAAATATATAAATGATAGAGAAACACACACGCATAGAGTATAACCAAAGCATTAAAAATATACACAGAAAAAAATTTGTGTAAGAAACACACCCAGATAGATTTTTAGTTCTCTCAATGACCATTGATTGCTCTTATACTTAGCAATATTTTACAGAAGTGGAGATAAAACTTGGTGGCAAACAGCCCCTGCCACACAGGGGAGGAAGTAAACAGAATGACCCAGCACTTATGCCAAGACAGTCAGCGTAGGGTTCTTTTTCTGTTTTCTGAAATGAAACCTTTGTAAAAACATTTGAAAAATTGCCAAGTAAACCATAAAAGAGGAGAGCAAGGAGAACAAAAATTAAACACACCAATGAAATAAAATAAAAATAGTCTGGCAAACGGAGACAAACCCTGGGGATCTCCAATGGTATTTTCTTCCAGGGTGTGTGTGTGTGTGTGTAAGAGTTTTTACTCTGCCACAAGCACAATTTTGGACCGGAGTTTTATCACACAAGAGCAGATGAAGCTGTGGATTTGTGGCCCAGTTCTGGCCGTTTGAAGCCTGATCTGATCGACGGCTGTTGGCTGCAAACTAAAAATCGTCAGTTCTCATTCACTTCACTTGTTCCAAAAAAAAAGGTGAGTGCAAAAGTCCTCTGACTTCCCACCCTGGAGAGTAAAGATCAGGGTGGCGACCGATCTTCAAAATGGCACCAGGGAGGGCACACACATGTGTGTGTGAAAGAAGCGCCAATCTTTTTGAGTTTGGTTTCTCCACATTTTATTATGATCATTTCCATATGTGCAGAAAGCTCGAGAGAATTTCTCAGTGGGCACTCATCTGGGTCTCAACATTTTGCTGTATTCGCTTTACTCCGACTCTATCCCCCAGTCGGTGCCTCTGACATCCGTCAATGCATCTCAATTTTAAATTTCCACTTCTGTGTACACACATCAACGAGAGATCGATGTATGTTTGTGGTTTTGTTTTTTAAGTAAAATTTACGTGGAGTGGCACAGAGCCGTCTTGTGTGCTGTTGGGGGTGAGTTTTGTCAAACGCTCACACCCATCTGCACCTGTCACCCATGGCCCATCATGAAATAGAATGTTCCGGCCACTCCATGTACAAGTTTCTTGTTGCTGCTACAACAAGCAAGCAAGATGACTTAAAACAACACGTTTACTCTCGCATGGGCGAGTCGTCAGAGCTGAAAATTGAGGTGTGGCAGGGCTGGCTCCTTCCGGAATCTCTGGGGAAGAGGCTGTATCCTGGCCTTTTCCACCTTCTAGAAGCATCCATGTTCCTTGGCACACGGCCCCCTCCTCTGTCTTGGAAGCCAGCCCCGGAGCATCTTCCAGTCTTTCTCTCTAATCCCGACCCTCCTGCCTCCCTCTTATAAGGACCCTATGAGGACACTGGGTCCACCCACAGAGCTCAGGAAAATCTCCCCATCTCCACGTCCTTAATCCCACTTGAGATTTAAGATCACATTCACGGGTGCAGTACCCCTTGCCTCCTACAGGCCTGATTTCAGAGGGATGCCCCAGCATGGGTCCACTGTATCCTTGAATGTCTGTCCCACTCCCTCGGCAGTCCCTTCCCAGCAGCTCAGCTGCCACCGCCTCCAGGAAGCCCTCCTGGACACCCCGTCCTTGCCCCTTGCAGTCTGGGATTCCTCCCAGCAGGGAGCTTCAGATTTTTCTCTCTGTCCCCAGCAAGTCCAAACAGGCCAGAGCAGGAGGATCTATTTGCTGATCCTTAAGTGGCCTGGTGGATTTGGAGGGATTTCTTTTTTTTGCCTCTTGGCCACTCAGCATTGCAGGGTGGTCACCAGAGTGAGGAGAAAGGAGCTGCAATGGCCGCACAAAAGGCTCCCCTGCGTCTTGGCTGGGCGGGAAATCCTGTCTCACCCTTTCCCTGCCCCCCACCCCCAAGTGCCTGTTCCCATAGGTGACCCCCTGCCTCAGTTTACTACAGAGATTCTCAACGGAGGTGATTCTGCCCCCGGGGGGCACTAGGCCATGTCTGGGGACATTTTTGTCACAACTGGGTGGGGAGCCCCAGGAGGCTGCTCAACACCCCACAGTGCCCATGACACCCCCACCCCAGAGAACGAAACAGCCCCAAATATCAACAATGGGAATTAATTTCAGTCCCAACGTGCAAATGCCACTCAAGAATCGAGGTCCAACATCAAGCAAGCAGTTTAGCGCTGGAGAAAACCTCCAAGATTTCGGTGTTGACCAACCCAGGGTTGGTTGGCAGAATCCGCAGTTTCCCTCCCTAGACAGGGAGTAACGTGGATGAAAAGGCTTCCCGTGCCGGTAGTGAGAGCCGGGGAAAGGGGTCTTCAGCAAGGAAGGTGACCCTGGAGGGTGACACGGAGCCCCTGTCCTGCA
This sequence comes from Bradypus variegatus, assembly GCA_004027775.1. Lineage (NCBI taxonomy): Eukaryota > Metazoa > Chordata > Mammalia > Pilosa > Bradypodidae > Bradypus > Bradypus variegatus. The sequence goes on along the minus strand of PVKY010015406.1, from coordinate 6,832 downwards.
GCTGAGCTCCCAGCTCAGCTGTACCCACGGGAGACTGTCCCCCACGTGCCCACCCCACCCACCCTCTCTTCTCCAGCCCCCAAATTCTTTTGCAAGCTGCTCCCACCTGTTTTCCACCAAGAAGCTCCTTGTTTTTCTCTCCCCATCCACAATTATTCCAAAGTAAAGCCTGTTTGGGGTCTGTTTTGGTAAGACGGGGGCTGCGGACATGGCAGATCGGAAATAAACACCAGGGATTTGTGAAGACAAAGCAACGGACCCCCAGCGACGGCAATCCCAGCGAGATCCTAATTGTGCTTAAAATACAAGCCGGGGCCCAACAAGCGCACTTCTCAGGCCAGGCCGGAGAAACGTCTCTGGTTTTAGCTGCAAAGGGTCACCGTTTTGCTTGCTAAGTGCACATTTTCATTCCCACCCGAAATACGCTTTCTGAATATACCCGCCGGGGCGAATATTTTGCCTCCTTAGGCCCAGATTTTCGTTCCCCCAAAAACATTTCACCCAATTTGAATATGCTTAGCAAGGGAGATGCCTTTTCATCGCCAGCCGCCTGCTTTAAACTAAAGGAAGGGGTCCGGACAAAAATCAGGACCGAAGATGGCAAGGTGGTTATTAAAGCAAACGGGCCTGCGGTCGGGGAAGGATGGGGGGGCTGGGACCCCCACCCCACCCCACTGCACCCCACCCCCACTCCCAATAACCGGGTGAGGGGACACTGGCGAGGGCGACGGGGACCATGCTAGGTGGAGTGGAGACGGGCCCAAAACGAAGACCCCAAAACAGGACCCCAACGCGGCGCCCCCGCCCCCATACGCCGGCTGAGCGGGGGCGGGGCCTCCTCAGCATCGCGGCAGCCCCGCCTCCCCGCCCGCTCGCTGAGTGACGGCACTGGTGGGCGGGACCCGAAGCGTCCCGCCCAATCGGCGGCGCGACCCCGTCCCGCTCCCCCCCGCCCTCCGCCAATCAGACTCCGGGAACGGGAGCGGGGCGCGCCTCGCTTTCCCGGCGGCCCCACGGCGGCGTGTTGGGGCGTGGCCTGGGCGCGGCGCCTATAAAGGCGGGCGGCGGCGGCGGCGCCATTTTGTGAACGGTGAGCAGCGGCGGCGGCGCGGAGGCGCGCAGCGGAGGTTTTCCTGGTTTCGGACCCCAGCGGCCGGATGGTGAAATCCTCCCTGCAGCGGATCCTCAACAGCCACTGCTTCGCCCGAGAGAAAGAGGGAAATAAATCCAGCGCCACCGTCCGCGCCGGCCGCGCCATGCCACTCCTCAGCCTGCACAGCCGCGGCGGCCGCAGCAGCGAGAGGTGAGCGCCCCACCCCCGCCCGAAGCTTCCAGAAGCGCCGGGGCCCCGGCCTCGGGGCGCCCCCTCTGAGCCCCGGGAGCGCGAGGCGCGCCCCTTTGTCCAGGACACAATCGCGTGGGGTGGGGGCGGGGCGAGGGAGCCCCCGACTCTCGGGGCCCTCGGGGGAGGGGGCAGCGCCCCTCGGGGTGGGACCCCCGACGCCCCCCCCACGGCCTGGCCGTCCACCCGGGGCTCGCGATCGTCGGTCTCCTCGGCCCCCACCCCCTGGGTCGGGGGTCGAATGGGGGGTGGGGGCGGTGTCGGAGTCCATGGATCTGCGCTTAGTGGGGTGCCGTGGGCATCGGGGAGGGGGACCCCGGGGGCGCTCCGGGAGCCGTGCAAAATGGAGGCGTCCCCGGGGCCGCGACGCCGCGCAGCAAATGGCTGCTGGGCCCCGGCGCGCGGTTGTGCAAGTGGCCCCGGGCGGCGATGACGCAAGCGGGGCTCGTGGCGAGGGTGCTCCCCGCTGATCCCCCGGGAGTGCTTTCCCCTGGACATTTGCCCTCCCTAGCCAAAGCTGGGGTCCCCCGTGTCCGCCTCGGGGTGCAAAGGGGAAGCCGCGGTGGAGGTGGCCGAAGCTGGAAACGGGAAGTAAAACTTGATGACGCCGGTGGCGGGGCCGGGGTGTGACTCGGTGCTTATCTGAGAAACCTTGGGAGCGGGGCGCTGCCCCCCCCCGGAGGCGGAGGTGGCCTCGGGCCCGGGTGGACATGGGGATGCGCGCTGGGCTTCACCCCCGCTTCCTGCCCTTGCAGAGTCCCCCTTGAGCGCTGTAGTAACCTGGGTCCAGGGCCTCGGTGGTGCTCCTGATGCCCCTCACCCACCCCCGAAGATCCCAGGTGGGCGAGGGGACAGCCAGAGGGATCACAGTCTTTCAGCTAAGTTATTTTACTCAGTAAGTACGCGGGGCCCAGGGGGGGTCCCGCTCCCCACCTGCCGCCCAGACCTGCTCCCCAGGGGCCCTTCCCGTGGCCGGCCCTGGTCGGGGTCCCTGCTGGGTGCTCTGAACTTTCTGTACCCGCCCTGGCTCGGTGAGGTGCACCTATGAACCGCAGCCCAGGCCCTGCACCCCCAGGATGCTTTGCAGGCTCCGATTTGAGCCTCAAGCTCAGGCCTTGGCCTGGGGTCCCCCACACCCCAACGTGAGCAGGAAGGCTTCAGCTTTCTGGAGCTTTTCTGAATTACCCAAATCGGCAGCCACTGCAGGGCTGGGTGCTGGCCCCCAGCGACGGGTGAGGGTGTTCACAGGCGCCCCCCGGCTCTCGCCCACCGCAGGATAATCGGCTGAAGGTCACAGAGGAACTAACGTCTAATGCCAAGACGAGGATTCTCATTGTCCAGTCCAGGCTGACAGACAGCAAGGACATCACCTGGAGAGTCGTGCTGAGCGGCAGCTGCCTCTACATCGAGATCCCGGGGGGCGCGCTGCCTGAGGGGAGCAAGGACAGGTGAGCGGGTCCCCAGGGGACCCTGGGCGGTGTCTGATGGGGGCTGCTTGGCGGCCCCAGAACCTGGGCAGCGGGTGGGCACAGGGCCTGCTGCCTGACCTGCCGGCCCTCAGCTTTGCAGTTCTGCTCGAGTTTGCTGAGGAGCAGCTCCGTGTCAACCACGTCTTCATTTGCTTCCACAAGAACCGAGATGACAGAGGTAGTGACTCGGGACGGGGGCCCCCGGCAGAGGGCGTGGGGCAGGCTCTGTCCACCCCCGGGGGGCAGTGCTGAGGCTGGAAGCCCCCCTTCCCCGATCCACTCCCCGTCTGTGCTCAGAGCCCCAGGGTCCTTCTAGGCCCCACTGACAGGTCCTGACTCGGTTTCCCCCACAGCCGCTCTGCTCCGCACCTTCAGCTTCTTGGGCTTTGAGATTGTGAGACCTGGGCACCCCCTCGTCCCCAAGAGACCCGACGCTTGCTTCATGGCCTACACGTTCGAGAGGGACTCCTCGGCCGAGGAGGAGTAGTGGCCGCCTGTCCCCCAAGCTTTGCTGCTGCCCGCGGGGATCCTGGCGCTGGTCTCCGGTTACTGTTGCGCTCTGGGGGAGACGCGGGGCCCCCCTGACTGCACGGGCGGGAGGCCGCTTGTCAGACTCCCCCGGGCTTGTCCGCATGATGTAATTGTGCAAATAAACGCTCACTCCAAATTAGCAGTATATTTCTTGAAGTTTAATATTGTGTTTGTGATACTGAAGTATTTGCTTTAATTCTAAATAAAAATTTATATTTTACTTTTTTATTGCTGGTTTAAGATGATTAAGATGATCCTTGTACTCTGAGGAGGAGTTTCTTGGTTGAAGTATTTTGAAAACAGTCTTAGGCCTGAGCTCTCTCCATTTGGAAGGAGAAGTGGGGACCTGCCCGTCTGCTCCCACATCAGAGTAAAAGCGATTGCCCCTGGAGACCTGTGCTGCGTCAGTCCTGCGCTCCTGCAGGTGGGGTGGGCTGCCCTGCCTGAGCTCCTGGCTGCCTCATGGTGGCCTTTTTGGGGACAGGAATGGGAGGTGAGGGGTGGGGCCTCCCGAGCCCCGTGCAGGTGCTGGGAGGGAGCTCTGCAGAGGCTCGCCTGAGGCCTGGGAGCCTCTAGCATCCCCCCTGCTGCTCCTGGGTTCCGGTGCCCACCTGGTCACCTCTGTCCTCAGCTGCCTTCCTGCCATCTCCCCAGGTGAGGCCTGCAGGACAGACCCGGGACTGCTCAGAGTAGGTGGGGGCCTGCACCTCCCCAGCCGGTGGCCTCCCTGGTGTCCAGGGCAGACGGGCTGCCCAGCTGTGTCTCCATCCTGGTGGCCTTCCGTGAGGTGACCAGGGTCAGTCTTGGGTGCCTCAGAGGTCACCAGGGGTGGGGCTGGAAGTGAAGCTGCAGGGTTTTGGTGTGGGGGTGCGGAGCTTGTTGGTTTGGAACCCGTCACGCTCCTGGTGGGGAAGGGGGCAGGTGGTGGCCCTGTCTCGGAGGCCCTGACGGTGAGCGGAGGTTGAAGGCTCAAGACCGGCCTTGGGGCTGGAATGTCGGGAGCGTCCCTGGGACAAAGGCCCCTGGACCAGTCCCCACTGCCATCTGCTCTTTGCTGGGAAATGGGCTGGAAAGGAAAAGGCCTTGGAGGGATTCAGGTTCCAGGACAGGGTACAGGCAAATGGGGGTCTGCCTAGGGGGATAGTCCGCCTTGCAAACAATACTGAGTCAGGCTTCAGAGGTCTGGGGGGACAGGCTTTACACAGACTCTCAGGCTCTGTTGGCAAAGGTTAAGAAGAGGGCATTGGAACTGGGGCACTGAAGGATGAAGAGGAGTCTGAGCAAAGGAAGTGGCAGGGGTGGGGTTGGGTTTGTGGTTTCCAGTGGAAAAAACAACTCGGACAAAGGCCTGGATGCAAAAAGTTCTTCAAAAGTTGAGTTATGTGACCAGTGGGGTTGTTCAGGGAGAGCTGGCAGGGCCTTTGAAGGAGGCCCGTGTGTATTCTGAGGGTACTAGGGAGCCATGGGAGGTGTTTGAGGATAAGAGGGACCTGTTCATATCTGGGGGTTACAGAAGTTCCCCTGGGGCCACCGTGGCAAAGTTGGGGTGTAATAGAGGGGATTATGGATCCTGGGCACCAGGGAGGGGGGACCCTAGGAGCTCCTGTCTGCACATTTCGGAGGGGAAAGTGAGATTCTCATCTCTCTCAGATACTTTGATGAGTCTGGCCTCTGTCTGTTCATTCCACCATTGAGCACCTGCTGTGTGCCAGGCCCAGCCCCCACTCTCAGGGCGCACAGCCTGGTGGGCAAGGTGGATGGTGGGTAGACAAATAAAGTGATGAAGAAATACTTCCAGGTGGTCTTTGGGGGAAAGAAAGCAGGGGGAGGGGCCAGGGAGGGGCCCTGAAGGGGCAACTTTATTGGCTTCGAGGGGTTCTCTAAAAAAATGGGGCTTTAACACTCTGGCAGAGGGTACAGCCTGCACAAAGGCTCAGAGGCTGGAAAGAACTTCGGGTGTCACGGGGGAAAGCAGGGGGCCAAGCTGGTGGAGAGAGGGTGGGGGAGGGGAGGGGGAGTTGAGACCCCTCAGGGTGGGCTTTCCTGGCAGGATGCGGCTGGCACGGGTTCCAGGGAACCTGCCCTCCCCTGGAGACAGTTCTTGATGAGGGATTGGGCCGGTCCACACTCGAAGTCACTGAGTCCTCTGCATGAGGGGGTCCTCCAGGACCAGGAGGGCTTCCAGAAGCTCACGGAGACCGTGATCCTCGGACCCCAGAGCTGGAGGGGGCCCTGGCTTCTGCTGAAAGGGCAGCGTTTCCCACACCCCCAAAGAGACTTTGGAAGGGATGGATGGGCCCAGCACCAGGCCATCCGCCTCCAGGCCTGGAAGCACGTGCACTCTCGGGGAGGCCTTAGCCCAACAGCCCCAGCAAAGCGGGGAGCAGGCATTGGAGAGGAGGCACCCACATTCTCTGGTCAGACCCCGGCACCCTCCACTGGCCTCCGCTGCAAGGAGACACTGGAAAGTGGTAGCTGCCTCTCCGGCAGGCCCTGGCCTCTGTCCAGCCTTGGAATGGCCGGGTGCACCCTCGGGTGGCGTCAGTCCCACAGCAGTGCAAGGGCCCGGCCCAGGGAGGCCTCGGTGGCCTCGGCCAGGTACTCGCAGGCCAGCCAGTCCTCCAGGCCGGGCGCCTCCCCGCCCGCGGCCCGCTCCGCCAGGTGCAGGGTCAGCAGCGCGCGGCGCACCTGCAGCCAGGACCCCAGCGGCACCCCGAGGCCGTGCAGCTCAGGCCCGGGCCCCCAGAGCAGCGCCTGCAGCGCGCCCCGCGTCCGGGCCGCTGAGGGACACGCCCGGGGCAATTGGGCCGCCAGGCGCTCGAGGCCTGCGGCCAAGGGCGTGGCCAGGGGCGGGGCGGGGCCGAGCAGCGCGCGGAGCAGGCGGCCCAGCTGCGGCGCGTGGGGGCCCGGAGGCCCCGGGGGCCGCGGGCGGACGTGGCCAAAGTCGGCGAGCACCAGGCGCGGGGGCCCGGCGCCCGTGCAGCCCCTAGCCGCTGCCAGCAGCAGGTTCTCGGGCCGCAGCTCGGCCAGGGCCGCGCCCCGCGCTTCCAGGCGCTGCAGGGCGGCGCTCAGCTGCAGCAGCAGGAGGGCCGCGTCCCGGACGCACCCCGCGGGCCGCCGCGCGCCGACCTCCGCCAGCCACTGGGCCGCCGTGCGCTCGGGGACCTCGGCCGTCAGCGCCACCGCGCCCCGCCAGGGCGCCGCAGGCAGTGCGCCCTGGGGCAGCAGGCCGCACAGACCCTGGAGATTGAAGTGGGGGGCTAGTGAGGCCTGCAGCTCCAGGCCCCACGGATTGGGGTCCTCGGCTTCCGTCTTGGGCACCTGCGGGACAGAGGGGAGCATAACGACCTGCCCAGCAGCCCCACCTCCCCACCCATCGCACAGTCTGTCCCAGCTTCTCTACCTGCCCTCCCCATCCTGTCCTCCCCAAGCAGGCAGTTAGTATTAAGCCAGATGTCAGTTACTAGCAAGGCTGAGTCGGGAAGGACAG
>PVKY010015405.1:0-10192 GCA_004027775.1 Bradypus variegatus | reverse complement strand
CTGCATTCTCCACCAGCTCCTCAAGGGGGCTCTGCATTTTTTTTAATTAAATCTTTTTTTTTAATCAACTGCATAAAAAATTAAAAAAAAAATTTAGTAAAAAAAAATTAAAAAAAACATACAATAAAAGAACATTTCAAACAGATCATAACAAGGGTATAAGAAAAAGACAACTAACCTAAGATAACTTTTACTTCCAACATGTTCCTACTCTACCCCAAGAAAGCAACCTAATATAGCAGCATTTCCGTGAACTTGTTCTTACTATACCCATCAGAAATTAACAGACCATAGCCATTTGTGGGCATTCCCAGAACGTTAAATTTACCCACAATAGCTTATCTGTTGTTATTGGATTATCGTTCCCCCTTCCTTAATTGCTCTCTATCACTAGTTCCCCTACGTTCTACATTATAAACCATTTGTTTTACATTTTTCAATGTTCACATTAGTGGCAGCATATAATATTTCTCTTTTTGTGCCTCACTTATTTCGCTCAGCATTATGTCTTCAAGGTTCATCCATGTTGTCATATGTTTCGCAATATCATTCCTTCTTACTGCCGCATAGTATTCCTTTGTGTGCATATATCACATTTTATTTATCCTGGTATTTATTTTATATTATTTTTTAAATTATTTCAAAATTAAAAGTTTTTTTAATTAAAATTTAAAAAATAAGAATAAAAACATGTAGTCACTTTTGGAGATTACTAATGAACCAACTCCTAATTTTGAAAACCGGCAAATAAAGGGAAAGAAGCAATCATTTGCCTGCCTGATCTATATAAACTGTACCAGTGGATAATCAAATAGCCCGTGAACAGAAGTAAGCCAGCTAATAAATGAAGAAGTAACAATAGAATTAGAATACCATCATTTTGAAAACCCTAATGCAATTAATAGAGCTAGACATTGAATGTGAATGGCTGCTAACACCACACAGAGCAGCTATCAGACATTAGATGCTCCCTGATGGAAGAACATCAACATCCACGTAGAAGTCTTGCCATAAAAAATCTAACCTGAATCTGATCAAGTCTATGGCTGCAGGTACCAATTTACAAGAAATACAGAGAAATTCCAAGGAAAGATGACAGAGGGAGAACCAAAGCATTAAAGAGATTAACCAATCAATCAACTGCAGAGTATGGACAGATTTGGATCCTGAGCCAAGAAAATAAACTGAAAAAAAAATGATATTTATGAGACACTTGGAAATTTGAACCCTAGATATTTGAGACACCAAAGAAGTATTGCTACTATTTAAGGTGTAATGATAGTATAATGGTTATGTTAAAAAATTTCACCGAGACAGAATAATCTTGTTTCTTAATCTGTGCTTTGGTAAAATCTGTGTGTTCAGTTTGTGAAAATTCAGTGAGCAGCACGATTTTCTGTATGTATGGTGTGTTTCAATATAAATTTTAAAATATAAATGCAAATAAAAAGCAATGACATATATAAAATGGTTTAAAAAAAATAAAGGAATGCTATGGTCCCTAGGATTTGCTTCAAAATAATCCAAATGGGGGAAAAAGTGGTTTGGGCAGAGATGAAACAAAATTGACCATGAGTTGATAATTGTTGCATTTGGGTGATGGACTCATCATTATACTTTTCCATGTATCTTTGTATTGTAAATATTTGGAGCATTCTAGAATAATAAGTTGTTTTAAATGTGCAGATTTAAAGTTTTGGTACATGTTGCCAAATTGCCCTCCAGAAAAACTGACTGAATATGCACATCACTAGCAGTGTTAATCAACCCCACACGTAACCACACATAACAGATGACTTTAACCAGTATTCATGCAATTTTATGGATGTGTAATTTGAGATAATGACCTCACTGGGTATTTTCAGTTATAAACCAATTAGTTTGAGTTTTTGTATGATGCAACATTATAAAATATAATGCAAATGATTAGAAATGGTTATATATTCCTTCATTAAAGAATGATTAGTGAATTAAGCCTATTAACTAGAGACAGTTGGAAGTAAATTAGGAAGAAGGCTAACTGAAAATATGAGTCAACACACTGAACTGAGCAGATGTACCTAAAGCATATGAGCACACATTCACATTCACACACAAAGGCACTGTTCTAGTTTGCTAATGCTTCTGGGATGCAAAATACCAGAAATGGATGGACTTTTATAAAAGGGGGGTTATTTGGTTACACAATTACAGTCTTAAGGTCACAAAGTGTCCAAAAGAAGTTACCAACAACTGGGAACCTTCTCTGGAGGATGGCCAATGGTGTCCGGAAAACCCCTGCTAGCTGGGAAGGCATGCATTTGGCATCCGCTTGCTCCCAGGTTGCATTTCAAATGGCATCCTCCAAAGTGTTGCTCTTGGGGCATTGTGTCCTCTCCACTGCAGCTGCTCTTCAAGGTGTCACTCTCAGTTGCTCTGACTTCGGGGCTGTGAGGCTCTTTTTGAAGTACTCCAGTGATCCAACCAAGACCCACCCTGAATGGGTGGGACAACACCTCCATGGAATTTGTCCAATCAAAGCTCTCACCCAGTTGACTGAGTGATATCGCCATGGAAACAATCAAAGGATTCCAATCTAATCAACACTAATACATCTTGCCTCCACGAGACTGCATTCAAGAATATGGTTTCTTCTGAGGATATAATACATACAAACCAGTACAGGCACCACTGGGTTATGTAAAGGGAGCAGACTTTTATATCCCATGAACCCAAAGTTGGATTCCTGACCCCAATATCATGATCCTTAGGCAAGCGACTCAACCTTTCAAATGCTCAGTTAACGATCTGTAGAATCTGCACAATAATCTTAACCATATTTCATAGATGTCTTGCTAATTCGAAGTATTATATAGGGAGTTCCAAATTCACTTCTTGGCACGTGGTAGTTACTTAATAAAAGGGAATTAATATTAGATTTGATATGTGAATAATGTTATCATCTACAAGGTATCTCTCAATAAACTAATACTGGCATATCGCCATCATATTTACTATATTTTATAAATATGGCAAAGAAGAGGAGTTGATAACGTTTCAAAGATGGCTGGGCAGGGAAGCTGCAGTTCTTTTGAAGGACGTGGGGGTAGTAGCTGTGGCCCCCACTGGGCTGCAGGTGGCACTGTCAGCATTTCAAAGGCGTCCTCTTTGAAAATGCAAAGTTTGCAAAGGAAAGGACCTGGGAATTAGGAGACGTCAGCAAACAGCTTAATTATCAGTTGCTGAAAAAAGAGGGATGAATTGACTGTCAGTTGTTAGGAAAGGAGTGAGTCAGCAGCCAGGCACCAGGGGAGTGTAAAACCAACAAATGACTTCACCCAGTACCCCGTGTCTGTGGCTTTGCTTCACACCCTCATTATTTTTGTATCTGGTCCAGTGTGATAGCCTCCCCTTTGCAGCCTCAACCTCTTCCTAACCAAACTCTCCCAAAGTCCTTAAACACTCTCCCTATGCTGCCATTCCCCTGCTTCCCTTCCCTAAAGGTCAAAACCAAAACCCCTTAGTGTGTTTTCCAGAGTTCATTGTAGCCTCACTCCTTTGTCCCTCTAATGCAGTGTGCAGCCTGTGCTCTGGCCATATGGAATTTTATGCAATTCTGTCTCTCTCACCTCCTTGTCTTTGAATGTTTCATGCTCTTCTCCTCCAGAAAAAGTCCTAGGTGGTCTTCAAGTCTCCACTCAAACACCCCCTTCCCTGCGAAGCCCATTGCAACGCCCAGGTCGAGCGAGGCAGTCCCCCCACTGTGCCGCCCACCATCCCTGCCCAGCAGAACTTTATTTTTGCTCTAATTACATTCTCCTCCTGCTCTTCGTTAATTATTTGTCTGTATATTGTCTTAGTTTACCTGGCTGCTATGGCAAATACCATATACAATGGGTTGGCTGAAACAAGAAGCATTTATTACTCACGGTTTGGAGCCTACAAGTCCCCAAATCAAGGTGTCCATACAGCTGTCTGTGATGTTCTGGCAACAGCTGGTGGCAATCCTTGAGGCTCCTTGGTTCACATCTCCGTCGCATATCGGGCTCTCCCCATGGGTCCCTTCTTCCTATTTCCACAGACTTCCAGCTTCTGGCTCCCTGCTCTGGCTTTCTCTGACTTCTCACTTCTGGTTTCTTCTTTTTATCAGACTTCCAGTAACCTACACTGAGGCCCACTCTGCTTCAGTGGACCACATCTTTACTAAAATAACACCTTCCAAAGGTCCTCATTTTCGTTTGCTAAAGCTGCCAAAATGCAATATACCATAAATGGGTTGGCTTTTATAATGGGATTTATTAACTCACAATGTACAGTTCTTAGGCCATGAAAATGTCCAACTCAAGGCATCAACAAGATGACACTTGGACTCTGAAGCCAGGCTGCTGGCATCCAGGACACCTCTGTCACGCAGGAAGGCACGTGGCCAGCATCTGCTGGTCCTTCTCTCCTGGGTTTTGTTGCTTTCAGCTTCTGGGTTCAGTGGCCTCTCTGTTTTCTGTGGGTCCTCTCTTAGCTTCTCCGGGCTTTTCTCCATATTTCATCCTCTTATAAAGGACTCCAGTAAGAGGATTAAGACTTACCTGGGGCACTCCTCAACTGAAATAACCTAATCAAAGTTTCCCACCCACAATAGTCTACACCCACAGGAATGGTTTCAAAGAGTGTGGTCTTTTCTGGGTACATAACAGCTTCAAACCACCACAATGCTTTTCACTGGGGGGCATGATTCAACCCATCACCTGCATCTTATCTCCCACTGTTCCACGTCCTCCTTGAAGGTGAGGCCCGTAATTTATTTCTTTTTCTATTCCTGACGAGGGCTTCATAACTATTGCACAATGAAGGCAGGCCAGGGGCATGTTAGAGCTGCCTGCGGTGAAATCTGTGTGCGCCAAGAGTATGGGCACTGTGACCACTTCTGTCTCATAGTTTATTTTACTGCCATTCCGAGGTGGCTTCCGATCCTTTAAAAAGTCACTGCCATTGGCTCCAGGGGTACTTGCAATCAAATCCACTCACCAACCTGGATTTAGAAGTCACCTCTGCTGACCCCTCCAGTCTGCCTTAGGTGCCCCCTCCGGCCGGCGTTTCTGTAACCCTGGGGTCTTCACCCCTCAAGGAACATTTCACGCTACATTTTCATTGCCTGCTTACTTGCTTGAGCCACTCCCTAGATTGCTATTCTCTGAGAACAGAGTCGGTGTCTTTTGACAAAATTATGCGCAGTATATTCCGTGCCCTACCAGGAATCTTGTAGGCACCTGATAAATACATATTGAATAAATTTATGGCCAGATTTACTGTTTAGGAAATAACATGTCACCCGGTGGGAAATGGGCTATGGGAGAAGAATGGCAACAGGTGTCTGGTTAGGAGCCCTTCCAATAATCCAGGAGAGAGACGGTAAAGGCCCATCGCCATGGCAACAGAGAACAGGGAAGAGGATCAAGAGTTATTTAGAAGGTGACCGATGAGATGTAGGGGGTGAGCGAAAGGAAATAGTCAAGGCTTACAGGTGTGAGGCTTGAGGAATTAGGTGGATGAGGTGTCTCTAATCAGGAAAGAAAAACTAGCGAGAGGAATGTGCCTTGTGCTGGGGTAAGAGATGATGAATTCAACTTTGTATACAATGCATTCAGTTTGTCCGGTTGTGTTGTGTTGATTGGATACATGTGGCTGAATTTGGGAGAGAGGTCAGAGAGGAAGATAGGGATATGGGGATTTTCGATGTGGGAGAACTAGTTGAAGCCTTGGGCTTAGATGAGTTCAATCAAGGAGATTATAAAGACTAAGAAAAGAAGGCTGAGGTTAGATGATATTCAGCCATAGACCAGGAGGATTTCTGATTGCTTGATGCAAACCCGTAAGTGTCACAGAATTCTGCCTCCAAAATACTAGTGCATCTGCCTCAAAAGAACTTTCGTTCAAGGTCAGAGGACTAAAAGGACAAATAACTGGTTATCAAGATTACAGAACAGGCTTTATAAACTCTGCTGTGCTTGCTTGCTAAACAAAATGGTGTGTTTAATCTGTAGCTGTCTGTGAGGCAGAAATTTGCTTCCAAGGTTACAGGGGAGAAGGTAACCTTCACTTGACTTGAAGGTCAGTGTTACCTGTCAAAAAAGAACTGGGAGTTGGGTATTATTAAGTGTGCTTGCGTTGGTTAACAGTACAAATAGAGGAGAAAGATGGTGCCCTAGCGGGAGGGATTTGGGAGCTTCAAGAAGGCTCTCTCTCTCTCTATGGTCCCAGCTGCTTTGCCTCATCACAACTGTCATGACCTTACCTGTTTTAGTTTCCTAGTCTGCTTAAGCCAATACATGAAGTGGTTCTGCTTCAATGATGGAAATTTATTCACTCACAGTTTTAAAGGTCCAGAAAATGTCCAAATCAAGGCATCATCAAGACGATGCTTCCAATTTGGGAAGTCTTGGGACTCCACTCTGCTCATAGAAGCGACATGGTCTGTCTCAGGCTGTGTTGCTGAGGAAGGTGGGACATAAAGCCTAACCTCGACAACCCCTGGCAGTAAAGAAAATGTGTTTTTAGAGGAGGCTTTGCCTTGATGCTTATGTTAAAAATTACTCTTAAGGATCAACGTTCAACATTTTTTCCTTAAATGTCATTAGAATGAGAATTTAAGAAACGAGAAAGTTTTATCAATCTTTGGTAACCATGACAGGTAAAGTGTTATTATTTGACCAAAAGGCAAGCTAGTGAAAGTTTCCTTCACTCCCCTCTTGGAGACCCACAGGGCCTCTCTCTGTTCAGAAGGGCCTTGTCCTTGGTTTGATGCTCTGCTGTTGCCATCTTGAACGTCTTAATAATTTGTCAACATGAAGCCCAGCATTTTCATTTTGCAGCGGGCCCCACAAATTACATCGCCAACCCTGCCCGTGAGCCTTCTGTAGCTAACCCCCCGGCCTCTTTGCTGCACCTTGTCTGCTTCCTGGCTTTCTGGGGCCCTGTTCAGGACTAGAGTATCAGCCAGTGCCCAGCGACTTAATTGTCCCTCAGCGTCAGAAGAACACTGTCCTTCCTCCCCATGACAAATACACAAGTGCTTTTGTTTTATGGATTTTGCTAGTTGCAATTATAGGGGAAACAAGATGTACCAAAGAGAAAACCCCTGAGATGCCACAGCATGGCAACCCTTGTCCCATGTGGGCATGCTGGCCCTTCTGTGGTGGCCACGGGATTCTCCCAGCCCGGCCCGATTTCCACTCGCTGGCCCCAAAGGCCCCTCTGCCCAGCCCCGGCCTCTGCAGGGGGAGTTTCTGCAGAGCAGCCGGTTACAGCACACAAGACCACCTGTGCTTCCATGTCCCAGAGGAAGCTGCCAGGGCTTGTGGATGGTACGACCCCATTTTGTGAAAAGAAGGAAAAAGAAGAAACATGGAGGGAACCCCAATGATCTGGGTGTGTACTGTATAAACACAAAGAATAATTTTAAAGGTTGCATTCCATGATGTTAACATTGATGGCCTCAGAGGAGGTGGATGGGCGGAGGGCTTGGGAGGCAGAGGGGTGATTAGCTTTTCCTTTATACACCTCTGTATTTTTTACCTGTTACAGTTTTACACAGTACAATGTTACAATGTTACCTGTTACAATGTTAATTTTAGAACACCCTCATTACTCCAAAAAAATAAAAAATAAAAAGAGCACTCAAAACATCCCATGCACCTTATACCCTCCTATTATTTATTTACTTATTTGTCTTTATTTTATTACTCATTTGCCCACACACTGGATAAAGGGAATGTCAATTGCAAGGTTTTCACAATCACACAGTCACACGGTAAAAGCTATGTAGTTATACAATCATCATCAAGAATCCAGTCTACTTGATTACAGTTTAGCAGTTTCAAGTATTCCCTCCTAGCCATTATAATACACTAGAAACTAAAAAGGAATATCTGGATAATATATAAGAATAACCTCCAGAATGACCTCTCAACTCTATTTGAAGTCTCTTAAGCTATGGAAACTTTGTTTCATTTCTTTTCCCCGTTTTGGACAAGAATGCATCCTTAATCCCATGATGCCAGGGCCAGGCTCATCCCTAGGAGTCATATCCCATGTTGCCAGGGAGACTTATACCCCTGGGAGTCATGTCCCATGTAGTGGGGAAGGAAGTGAGTTTATATGCAGTGTTGGCTTAGAGAGAGAGGCCACATCTTAGCAACAAGAGAGGTTCTCTAGGGGTGATTCCTAGGTATAATTATAAGTAGGCTTAGCTTCTTCTTTGCAGGAATAAGTTTCATAGGGAAAGCCCCAAGATTGAGGGCTTGACAAATTAAATTGGGAGTCCCTAAAGCTTGCGAGAATATCAGAAATTCCCCAGATGGGGAAGTTTAATATTTCCACATTTTTCCCCAGTCCCTCAAGAGGACTTTGCAAATACTTTTTATTTTCTGCACAAAATACTCTGGGATGTATCAGGGTAATACATTAATCTGTACAGAATAGCAAGATCTCATTCCCTAGTCTAGTTTCCATGTAATTACGTTGTTTAAATAAATTGACCATACAGTTTAAATGAGATAGTGTGTTACAGAAAATATAAATTTTATACAAAATAGACATCTATTAAATAACAGTTAAGCTTACAATCTAGGCATCTTTACAATACTGCTTTAATTTTAGAGTCACATGGTTAAGAGTATGGACACAAAGGCAGATTGCATGTCTTCAAACTCTGGCTCTGCCTCTTTCAGCTGTATGACTTTGGACAAGTTACAAAACCCTTCTGAGCCTCAGTTGCCTGGTTTGTAACATAGGGATGATAACAGCATCTACTTCATAGGACTGATGAGGGGTGTAATACAGTTAGAATAGTGGCTGGCCTACAGTAGGCACTATGTGTCACTTTCAAGCTCTCTGCATTGAGCATGCATCATTTACTATTGTAGCTGTGGTTTTTTAAATAAAGCATATTTTTATTGCCACGTACTCAAAATCTTCGTAGTAATCTATTTGTGCAGGATGCACATAAAACAGCTATCAAAAAAAAACAGCTATGCACTATGAATTTTAAATAATATACTCTCTATACAATTATACTAAAAGGTTGAATATTGTATTAGTCATGGTTCTCTAGGGAAACAGAACCAACAGGAGATCTCTGTATATATGAGATTTTTTTTTTTGGCTTAATAACAGAAATTTATTTGGCCCGTGGTTTCAGAGACTAGAAGCCTGCTTCCTCCCAGGTTTGGTATTCTGACTGGCCGGCACTCTTTGGGGTTCCTTGGCTTTTCTGTCACATGGCAATGCACATGGAGGCTGCTTCTCCTTTCTCTTCTGGGTACTGTTGAATTCCAGCTTCTGTATATATGAGATTTTATGAAAGTGTCTCACTCACCTGTGGGGATGCATGAGTCCAAATTCCATAGGGCAGGCCACGAGCTGGCAATTCTGACGACAGGCTTCAATGAACTCCCCAGGAGAGGCTGGCTGGCCAAAGAAGAGATGAAAAATCTCTCTTCTCCCTTAAGTCTTCAACTGATTGGTTTAAATCCAGCTGATCAGATTCTGTCATTGCAGAAGACACTCCCTTAGCTGATCATAAATGTAATCAGCCATAGATCCAATCAGTCACTGATGTTTTAATAAACGAGCCTTCTGGTTTATTGACCAGCCACAAATGTCCTTGCAGTAACGGCTAAGCCAGTGCTTGCTTGACCAGACACCTGGACACCATCACCTGGCCAAGTTGACACATGAACCCAACCATCACAAATATTTACTAGGATGTTTGATAATAAAAGAAGGTTCTCATTGTATCACATATATGATAAATATGGAGTAAAGGAGGCAGCAAGTACATTGTTATATGAAAATAAAATTTGCATTAAGAAAATTAGCATTAAGTGTAAGGACTGTCAGATGTTCCAGCTTCTTCTGGTTTCTCTGGAACAGATGTGGGACGATCCTGGCAGGTGCAGAGCAGTGAGTGGGATGGGCGGGCTTGGGGCTGCCTTCTTAGGCTTCACCAATTTCTTCTCTCCAACCAGGAGAGCAGAAGCAAAAACTTCTTGAGCAAGAACCACATACAAGATGTTGCTTATAGACTTTTCTTTCCTCCAATCAGTAAGTAGATCTCCTCACTTTTGGGAACATATGTCTGTATATTAGATATGTGTGTATATATATAATATGCACATGTTTCTTCTTTAGCATACAGTAACCCTCTTAAGCATCTTAC
>PVKY010015404.1:0-10200 GCA_004027775.1 Bradypus variegatus | reverse complement strand
AAAGAAAATGACTTATACATTTTCATTTTTCTTTTCTTTCTCTTTTTTTTTTTAACGGAAACAGCATTTACCATTTACCAACACCTTTTTATGTTAAAACCTACATGTGAAGTAGACATGAAGAGTGAAGCATAATTGGACATAAAGTAAGTAGCATTTGTTCCTATGCCATGATTCTATAGTGCTGGTTATTTTAGCATATAATCTTCCTCAGAGTCATATTAAAATGAGGTCAAAAACATAACAAGATCCCATTCAAATGAGTAAAATGAAATGCCAATCTAAAACTAAAGTACATATTGAAAGCAGAATGTGCAACAAATAGAGAAAAACCAGCCACAGCAGAGATCAAAGGCAAGGGTACCAGCAAGAAAGAAGCAGTTTTTGAAGACACAAAATGAGAAAAATGAACCCTAACAGAATCTCTTCTCATTACCTAAAATAAACCAGGTCACTGAAATGGGTTTACACTACTGTATTTTGCAAATTTTAATTTCATAAAACCATAAATTCCCATGGAAATACCTTAGGCATTTGCTCACAATAATCGGAATAATTAACAATTGAGTATAAGTGCTTTTGCTGGACTTCGACAAAATAAAACAACCACAGTGAGGGCCTTCCAAGTTTTTTACTGATGTAAACAGCTATGTTATGAGAATGAATTATCTCTGTAGCCATAAAGTAGTTGAGCAAAATACATTACATGATCTGAGAGAAGTCAATGCAGGAGACCAAATAAAGGTCTGAACTGCACACAGAAACCTTAAAATCAAGCCAAACTTCCTAAAATATACCAAACATAAATGTTTCCTCCCAAAGCTGGTACTGTTAAATATGCCTTGGTGAATTAAGTTCAGGTGTAACCACAATTGAATATATGATTCAGCTGAACTATGACCTACTTTTCCTCTGAAAAGTAAAAGGGAATTATGGCAGTTGTGCGACTTATATTTATCCATTCCAAGTCATTCTGAAAGTTATTTCACACTGGAGCTGAAGGCAAAATACACTTAGTGACATTTACTTGCTTAAAATATAGTTATTTCTGCTACTGCTCATAGGACAGACAGAATTTTAAAAACAATATATTAAATAGCAACTACATTTCATTTACATTTAAACTGTACAAACCAAGAATCACGCAAGAAGGAAACAATCTCAAAATGTAATATATCTAAGTCTACAATTCAATTATAACTACATGACATTTTTACATAAAAGAGATCCAAGGATCAACATGACAAACAGAAAATTTACATATATATGTGGTTGAAAATACCCACCCCTAGCAGAAAGCTTTTTGGTGTTGATAATTTTGGCAGCATATTCTTGGCCAGTAGGAATTTTCATACATCTTCTCACCACTGAGAATGCCCCCCTGAAAACCAATAATTAGCAAGTCATCAATACAATCAACTCTGATCCTCTATTTAAACATTACAACCTAAGCATTTTTATTGATTTCAATGCATTATCAAATATCAGTGCACTACAGTAGTGTCCAGAAAAAGAACAATTCTGCCTGGAAACCCAGATCTTTTCCAATGTTGGAGAATAAAAGTAAATTTTATTTAACTGAGAACACACATTATTAATCAACAAAATGAAAGGAACTGCCAATTATGACGGCTCTTGTTTGCACATGAAATCTGAAAACATTTTACACTTCACACTCAGCACCAAATGCTCTGAGAAAACCCTGCAAAGAGCAGAGCTGAGAGGAGCGGCAAAAATCTGCTGCCTATTTATTTTGGTAGGGAAAAAATTAATGTGGCTCCAAGTAAGTAAATATGGCCATTATTTTCATTAAAATATAAATCTTGAGTCCATTTGTACGGTTTGACAAATACTGGTATGGTTATTTCACTATGTTCTCTTTGGGGCTGGGGGAGGGGAGATATTTGAATTAAGCTGCTCTTCCGACATAGTCTCCATGTTTCCACAGCACTCAATATATAAGCACATGATTCTCATTACATTTAAGATACTTGAACGTCCTTTAATTCAATGGTATAAGGCAGCAGCATGCACATAAACGCGCCCCTTTCATAAGTAATAGTTGAAACGAGCGAGAGAGGAACTGGGTTTGGATTTGCTGCTACATAAATTAATATTCAGGGCTGGGCTCCTAGGCCTCTTTGTACAGGTCCTGGATAGGTCTCCTGTCCCGTTCCTTAACATCTCCAAGCAGTTCTGCCAGTGGGTGTAGGAGGTCGTTTTTTACAATGTTCTGCTACCCTTGGGAAGCGCTCTCGGGATCTATGGAGGGCTTTTCCGCTGCCTGTATAAATAAATCATCCCAGAGAATGCGAAGATGCACAGGTATATGCTAGGAAGGATGATAATATGCGAGTAATCTAGTGCCAAGCATAACTGATGATATGGGGCAAGGGTTGGCTTCCGTTGGATGGCCCTTTTCCTGGACAGAACTACTGTATACAAAATAGACTCTACGACAAGTTGAACTTTCGGCATCAATAAATATGGCACCGTCTGTGGCACTGAGTTCTCATCCGTCTGTTGGTTATACGGCCGACACGCCGGCTAAACCCGAGGCATCTCTATTTACACAAAACGTGATCTATGGTGCATTTTACATGGTTTCTTGTTTCCTACACACACACACACACACACACACACACACACACAGGATGACAGCTACAACTGCAGAGGTCGTAAATTCACTAAGTCTCTCTGTGAGAGTAGGGGACCGGGAGAAGGTGGGCTACGGATTAGCAGAAGGGGCCACAGCCGGGGTGGGGGTCTTTTCCCTTACTTGCCCCAGTCCCGTTCTAAGGCAGCACCTTTACCAGAGCTGATAAACCAGCAACCCCCTCACTCTCCCTTGGTCTCCCGAACTCCCTCGCCCCACTCCGGAGGCCAATGGGTCAGGGGCAACGCCACCCGCCCTCTGCTGGAAAGGGGACGTGCAAATACAGGGTAAAGGCGCTTACTTTCCGAGCTCCTCGAAAAGCTGATACTCGTCCGTGAACCTAGTGCAGGTTGTCGTCGAAGCCATCCTCGATCCGGGCTGTGCCCCTGGCTGGGAGCGCGGCGGACGAGACGCGAGTAGTCCCGCGGCTTGCCTGGGACTGGCCCCGCAACGCTGTCACCCAGGGCTGTCCTCACTTTTCTCGTCCGAAAGTAGCTCGCCCAGGAGGGAGTGTGCGCAGGGGCGGGGTGGGAGGAGAGATGACCAGAAAGGGTGGCGTGGGGTCTCTTCCTTACTGTCCGCCGATCCGCCGCCTCCTCCTCGCTTCCTTCTCCTCTAGATGCTCCACCCGCCCTTTCCAGTCCCTCTCCCCAAATGCAGGGGGCAAAGTATTCAAGAGGGGGGCCGGGAAATGAAAAACAGCCGGGCACGGGGCGAGAGACGAGTAGTTGCGAAAGGATCCGCACCAGCGACAGGAAGGATAGAGGTGGAGGGGAGGGAACCCCAAGGGGCGGGGGAGGAGTGCAAGGGACCGAGGCCGCGGAGCGTGTAGCGGACAGCTTGAGCCCAGCTGCAGCTGTCAGCAACCGCGGGCGCGGAGCGCGCAGGGACTCGGCTGAGCGCGCGCGCCGGATGCCGGCCTCCCTCCGGTGGGCAGCGGCGGCACTGGCTGGGCCCGGCACTTCGGCGTCCTCGCGCTCCCAAATAAGCCCGCGCGGTTTGGAGACTGCGTCGGGAAAGAAAGAGCGCTCGGCTCAGGCTAAGCCTCTTCTGCCGTCCCCAGGCCCCCGCCTCCTCCTCCGGCGCCTCCTCCCGACGCGCCCGCTGCCCGCCAGTACCACTCCCTCACGAGGCCCCCTCCTCGCTGGTCCTACACCTCCCTCTAGCGACTCCAACCTTCTCCCTTCGTGGATCTCTCTCCCTCCCTTCCTCCTTGCCTTGGTCTCACACACGCACACGCCAGTCTAGGGAAGAGTCCAAGTGGGTGTAGGAGGATGTGCGGGGGAAAACCGGAGAGGGCTTAGGTGAATGAGGCCAGACGTCAAAATTACCCATTTAAACCCGCAAAAAGGCTCCTGCCTAAATCTGGGACTAAATTTAGCAGAAAGCGAGAGAATGCGGGGCAACTCGTGAACAGCCCAGGGCGGTCTCCCCGGATCGCGGAAGCCCCCCGACCAGATTTCGGCGCCAAGCAAGAGAGACC
Organism: Bradypus variegatus; assembly: GCA_004027775.1. Taxonomy (NCBI): domain Eukaryota; kingdom Metazoa; phylum Chordata; class Mammalia; order Pilosa; family Bradypodidae; genus Bradypus; species Bradypus variegatus. Next base: position 6,061 of record PVKY010015404.1, on the reverse strand, counting down.
GCACTAGGCGGGTTGCCTGGCCGCAGTGCCTCAGGTGGGAGGGTGAGCGGCGCAACCACTTCATCTTGGCACCGCTCAGTGTTGACACGGGGGCCGGATGTGGGCAGCTGATTGCTTCTGGAGAAGGGTCCCAGTCTCCCACAGCCTCCCAGACTGGGTCGGGTCCCACCCCAGCGGCAGCCGCGTTCGCCGCAGCGCCGGCTACCAGGCGTCCGACGCGGGACTCTCCCTCCCCCACAACCCCATTAGCGACTGCATGGCCATCCCGTGCGCCACGTTTCACTTCTGATTTGACTGCAAGCTCATTCTCCACCTCCCTGCCGTTTTCCAGGTTGGTTGCTCAGACTCTGGCAGTCCCCAAAGACCTTTGCTTCGGCCCTGAATGTTAACAGAACGAAAGCAAAAACTCCACCACTGGGCCACACCTTCCGTTCTCTTCTGGCTAAACTCTGAAACCTCAGTTAATGCTGATAGTAAGACGGGTTCTCGCGAGATCTCCTACTCCCGCGGCGGCCGCGGGGGCAGAGAAGTAGGAAGGTTGGGTGTAGATCACGCGACCCAGTGGGGGCTGACGTTACTCGAGTCACATGAACCGCAGCTAGCCTGTTTCGCTTTGCAAAGGGAAAGAGATCAGTAGCGCTTTGCTTGCATGCGCAAAGGTTGGCCAAATAGTCGCACGTAAATATACCCCATAAAAGGGTAACAGAAAAAGCACTTAACTATTCAAGAATGTTTTCTACTCTATTAACATAGCTGACATTTTTTACAATAATAAGAGGGAAAACAATTACGCATTCGATTGCTGAAACAACCTTTGGCCCTCACTATATTCTAAACTATACGATTGTGAATTTAGAGCCAGAACAGAAACAAAAAAAGTCATGAACTATCTTTCTCAAGTTATTGCTTTTTGTTCTTTGGCATGAGCCATAAAAACCTTGCAATTCCATTGCAAAATTGTTCATCCATAGGCGTACATCATGGACTCAAAATTTCACAACCCAAATGAACAAAAAAATTGCAGATACTGAGAATCTAAGGCTTGAAGGGGTTGTAGCTTGCCCTCAGGGACTAGGGGTAATTAGTTATCTGGCCCACAGTCACAAATAATTCTAAAGTTCCCCAATTTCCTGATTTGGGCAATGTTATTCTGCCAATAATTGTGCTCTTATGGAAGTACTCAAAATGTTCATAATGTTTAATGCTTATTTTAACAAAACTGAAGTTTGTATGTAAATATTTTGATTTCCAGGCATGAAAAGGAAATATACACCAAAGAAGATATACAAATGTATAATAAGTATGTGAAAAGATGCTCAACATCATTAGCCATTAGGGAAATTCATATCAAAATGATGAGATACCACCTTTCACTCACTAGAATGGCTATTATTTTTAAAAAGGAATATAGCAAGTGTTGGCAGGAATGCAGAGAAATGCCCCCCACATCCTATTCTGCCCCCACCATCTGCCCTTGTGTGATGGTATAGTCACTGTGGAATGTGTAGTAGTGTAGCTACTATGGAAAACAGTTTGGTAGTTCCTAAGAAATTTTAGTACAGAATTACCAAATGACCCAGTAATCCCACTTGTAGTTATATACCCAAAATAATTAAAAGCAGGGGCTTGAACAGATTTTTTTTTGCATACTGATGTCCTTAGTAGCATTATTTACAAAGGTAAAAGGAACCCAAATGTCTACTGGTAGATGAATGGATAAACAAAATGTGGTATGTACATACAATGGAATAATATGTACCTGTAAAAAGTAATAAAGTTCTGAAACATGTTACAACATGGATGAACCTTGAAGACATTATGTGGAGTGAAATAAGCCTAACACAAAAGGACAAATATTTTATGACCTCACTTATATGGAAAAAACTAGAATGTGCAAATTTATAAGACAGACAAAAGATTACAGGTTACCAAGGTGGAGGCAGCGGTGGGGAATGGGCAGTTAATGATTAATAGGTACTGTTTGGGGTAATGGAAAAGTTTTGTTAATGGCTGGTGGTGATGGTAGCACAACATAGATAATATAATTTACACCACTGAATTGCATCCTTGAAAGTGGTTAAAATTGGAAATGTTATGTTGAATATATGTTACCACAATAATTTTTTAAAAGCAAGCATTACATTGTGTAAGCTGTGATCTGAAAAAAAGATGATACCCAAAACTACTTAGAGGAAAGAAATATGGTGTCTAAATATTAATATTTGTGTTGTAAAATTGTAAAGAAAAAAATTTTTGTCTAGGCTAAAAGTTTTAAACCATACTGTACACATTTAGCAATATGCTCTAAGTTATAATGTAATAGTTAATATTCTCATCTGAATCCAAAACTGAAACAGGAAATGCAAAATTAAAATAATAAATAAAGGTAATATAAAATTTTACAACTCTGTGAGGAAAACTGGTTTTAAATATTCAAGTAATGAAGTCTACATAATTATAGTATTTATCTCAGTTATTTAAACTACAGATAATTGCAAATGGTTATGATAATTGTGCAGTACAATAAAGAAAACATAACTGAGTTTTAATACTGATATATCACTAGACATTAAGAATGTACATTTTAAAGCAAACACTGCTTGCTTTATCTATATTTGTGCTATCCCTTTATCTATATATTAGATTAATTAAAACATCTCTCTTATTTAAACAAATGTAACAGCTGTTTCTTGAGTCTGAACCTCTTTAAAATACAATAATCAGGTCAAGATTTTATAAGTTCTACTTCAACAAAATTTCAGAAATAATGCCTAAAAAATAGTTAAATTAAAAAAAAGTTGACCCATAAACTAGAATAACAGTAGATATTATATTTAATTCAGTTTAGTTAGTCTCAAAATGCATATAAATTTTATAATCCATTTTAACTGCTTCCATGAAAAAAAGGAGGAGGTACTTTAGGGGAGGAGTGTAAGGGGACCAAACCCATGTGGTTATTTTGTTTGTTTAATTTGACTGTCATTAGTATGGAACCAGGTTAGTATTTTCATTGAGTTCCCATCTTATTAATATAGAATCAGAGATACCCAGTGATTGCTGTGTGTTGTGTTGAAATATTCTACAATGAACATGTGATAGTTTTACAAACCGAAAAAATAATTAATAGACTTAGTTTATGGAAAATACAACATTTTAATTATAGTGACTGAAATGATTTTAACCCAGACACTGTTTTGTACCATTATTTAAGACAATATATTCATAAGAGTGATCATTTGCACTATATTATGTTTCAGCTTCTCCTTATACCTCATATACATTGTATAAAATTATTTAAGTACTAGCAATTAGAAAGTTAAATCTGCTTCATAAATAATTATACTATTCCATCTATAGTTATGTAGAAACGAATTTGGATTGTCATCTTTTGATTATTCTTTGCCCCCTTATTATCTTTTGCTTCTGTTTTTGCCTCCATTCTAGTCTCAGCACAATAGCCAGAATGATTTTCTTAAAACCTGAGTCAAATTAAATGCCTCTGATCAAAACCTTCTGAGGGGTTCCCATGTCAACTGGACTAAAAACCAAAGTTCTAAAAGTGGCCTACAAGGTCCTAAGGGATCTCTCCTCCACTATTACCCCATTACCCTTCTAACCTCACCTCCTGCCCTAGTTTACTCTGCTGCCGTCACACTGGCCAACTTGGTGTTCTGCAACACACTGGCATGCTTCTGATGAGGGACCTTGCATTTGGTGTCCCATTCTGCCTGGAATGTTCTTCTCTTAGCAATCCTCTTGTCTCTTTCCTTGACCTCCTTCCAGTCTTTTCTCAAATGGCACCTTATCAATGAGGCCTTCCCTGGCCACTCAGCCAATTATTGTACCTCTCTCCGACAGTTTGTATTCCTATTCCTTGCTTTATTTTCCCCTTAATATCTATTACCATCTAGCATATTGTGAATTTTACTTGTTTTCTTGCTTGTTGTTTATTCTTCCCCACTAGAGAATAAACTCCATGAGGGCATGAATTATTGTCTGTTTTGTTCACTGCTCTATCTCCAGCACCTAAACAGTGCTTGGCACATAATAGAACTCAGTAATTTTTGTTGAATGGGCAAATTAATTGTTTGGGGGTTGAATTATCTAATCATGTTTTCCTTGTTAATACTAATAGCTGAGAATTAATACACCAGTAAGACTTCTTATTATAAAAGCAATTATTTTATGCTATTTTCTATTAATTGATCACAATATCTCCATGATTAAAGGCACTTATGGAGAGAAATGGATTTTGAAAAATGCAGTAATAACTGACATCAAAAGGAAAGGTCCCAGTGCTAATTTTCATGCAATTGAAGTCCATGAAGGAAGAAGGAACTTCAGTGTTTTTAAATGTATTGGCCTTAAATTCTACATTGTAATAAAATGCAGATGCCAAGAGTTTCACATTACTACATCTTATTGTGAAGACGCAAGTTATTGTAAGGAAATGAATGGAGCTTTGCAATGAGATTTTGAAGTGCAAAATGGAAAAAAATTCTGAACAGCAGCATATTTTCTTAGGATTTGAAAATTGAGATTAGCCAGTGCGTTGCCTCCAGCTCCTTTCTACTTTGCTGAGCTGAAAGCAAAGTATTCATGATTTTATCCTCTTCTAAAATTTACCCTTTAATACTAGAAACGCAATAACAGCCAGCAAAGAATAGAACAGGGTGTGGTTTGAAAAGTAGTTTTAAGCAGAACCCTATATAGTGACATAGAATGTCAGGTTTCCATCAGATGAAATATGCTAGGGCCAAGACCAGACCTAAATCTTGCCTGGTCCTTCTCTGTGATATCATCATGTGACCAACAGTGGAAGACAGAATAAAAATTGTCTTTACATACAAATACATCATGAGAACCAAAGATAGAAAACTATCTTCTTCCTTTTTCTCAATTGACTATTTGGAAGACTTCAGTAGTCCCACTGTGAAGGGACTAGTTTCCAATACTTAAGTAAACAAAAGCTAATATTGTCATTCATTGATTTCCCCTGCTACAAAGTTACAAGACAAGAAACAAGATAATGTTATCTTGATAGCTCCTCAAAGTGCAGAATCCATCTGTAATAGATGCCTGGGAGAATTTTAGCAGGGACTGTATTGTAACCAAGCTTCACTGCAAATTCGGAGACAAGAGGGAAAAAGCAACTTGCTGTTTCTTTTTCCAGTTAGCATTCTCAACACCCTGGCACAGTGATTGTGTCTTAGCTATGATAACTTAACACAGAGCGAGACACAGATGTAGTCTTTCAATGAGTGAATATTCACTAGACCATCCATTAGTGCAAGAGAATTTGCTGAAGGGGAGATTCTTCATAAAACAAAAGCTAATAACAAAAAAAGTTTCTTTTGCCGAAGCAGCGACTAAAATAATAAATTTGTTTCCTAAAAATGTCTAAGTAAACAAGTAAATAAAGCATATCCACACATTAACTCTTTTCCTGTTACTTCCAAGTATATTGATTAGCATGTCTGATTCTCCACAAACTTCAAGGGCCCCTACGATCCTCCATGCATACATAAATCTCTGCTAAAACTGTAGCCAGAAATTACATGAAATAAGTATAAAACAAAAGTACTCTATAAAATGTTGTAGAGTAATTAATTAATTAAAGAAAACGAATTAGCAGGTATTGCTTACCTCTGTGCCTCCATGATGATTTTTACTTATTATAACACTTAGGACGCTGGAGTACACACTAGCACTAGCACAGAGCATGGGACATGACAGATGCTCAGTAATTCCTTTCTTTTAAAAATGAATATATTGGTAACGCCTTCCCAGCTGCTGCCTCCAGGATCACATCCCCTTTTTGTGATCTAGGATCAGAGAGTTACTGGAGCAACTGTTAGCTTCAGGAACTCCAATTCTTAGCTCTTCTGTGGGGATCAGAAAGATGCTTCTAGAATTGTTACTTTCTGGAACCTGTCTTCTGAGTTGCAATTGGGGAAGTAAGAAGCAATCACCAAGACTTGGGGGATGATGGCGGCTAGGTGAGACAGAGCAGGGAGACGCCTCCATGAAAGACACTGAGCGAAAACCAGAAAGTGACCCA
>PVKY010015403.1:0-10196 GCA_004027775.1 Bradypus variegatus | reverse complement strand
AGTCAGCTTGATTCTTTTGAAGCTGGTTTTTAAGCTTTTTACTTTGTTATGGTGGGTCTAGAGCTGTGGCTAATTAGCCACATGTGATGACTTAAATATAAATTAATATTAAATAAAATTAAAAGTCTCCTCAGTCACACTCACCCTTATTTCAAGTGCTCGAAAACCACATGTGGCTTGCAGCTACTGTATTACACAACATAAAAATGAAATATGTTCATGTTTACAGAAAGTTTTGATGGACTGAGCTGGGCTAGAGTAGCCTTTTCACTGGGACTGCTTTAGTTTTATCACTGCAGTGTGGCCTTCCTGGGTCTCCAGTGAATGTCTTGGTATTCTCTTGAGATTCCCCATCTGGCTCACTAGACCTCAAACCCCTCCCTGCTCTGCAAGATCTCTGGGAATTGTTCAGTTTACAGGCCTCCAATCCTTTTTCTTTCTTCCTTTTTTTTCCCCTTGTTCAGCTTCATGGATTTTCACCCTTCACGTGTGTGGCTCAGTATTCAGCAGTAAACTCAAGACAAGCTTTGGCAGATTTCTGGAACAATTTCTCTGCATAGCTTCCTCCTTTCCAGAATTCTGCTCCACTGAGTCCAGCTCCTTCAGCTTCCCTGAACTCTAATCTCTACTTTCGTAACTCAGCCTAAATGCTATGATATACTTGGGCTTATGTTGCCATACTGTGGTCTCGAATGTGTCTTTAGGCAGAAAGCTGGAGTGATTATGGGGCTGCCTTCATGTGTTTCTTTGTCTCAAGGATGATGGTCCTGCACTGTCCTGTTGCCCAATGTTTAAAAGTTGCTTCATGTATTACGTCTGGTTTTCTGGTTGTTTATGGTGGTCAGACAAGGCCCGTCCCAGTTACTCTGTCATTGTCAACAGTTGATAAACTATTCAAGCAATCCTTAAAAAAGGAAAAAAAAAATGGAATTTTTAAACTCAGAAGACCATGATAAATCTGGCAAACAAAATATACTTTCTTCATTCCTCACTAGTACATCTTGGTCAAAATGTTGGTGCTTCTGAATCACAAGAAAATTTCATAACTCGATCAGTAATCCCTAACTCAGCTCTTCATCTCTGTATACTCTGTCTTATTCCAGACAGCATTTCAGGTGATAGCAATGCCACACAGTATTGAAGGTTAAAAATGGGACAAAAGAAGAGTCAGAGAACCATATTGGGATTAAGAGTAGGCAGGGATGAGATGAAAAATACACCATTACTTGGTGGGTCACAAATTTGATTTATAGCATTCTGGGAACCCATATTCAAACATTTTTCAATTCCTTAAGATAGAGACAGACCAGTTGCTCAGGAGATTTACATTTAATTTTGAAACAAAAATCTGACAGGAATTTCTCCTCAGGATGTTTATAAAGAGGACACCAGGAGGTAACTACCAAGTTTTTGTCAATAGGTAAAACACAAGTCCACTCCTCTGGCCCTTGATAGGCAAAGCTGGTTAATGACCATCTTGTGTTTGATCACTAGCCTGTTGAGGTTAATATTTTTTATCTTCTATTTTGTGCTGACTTGGCAAAAAGCCATCAAACAAAAATCTGATCTATAGATGGTAATGTTATGGGAAGACAGCACAGGTGACCACCTACTCAGCAAGATTAAGAGGTCTCTAAAAGAGAGGAGACTAGGAGACGTTTGGAAACCACAAATGGAGCCTCTTTTCAGGTGGACACATAGTTTGAATCATTCTGAGATATTTGCCGTGTAATGTGAATATACTTTTGAGATGGGTGCAGTGATGTAATGAAGAGAAGTTTCTGTGTTTATAAATAATGGTTGGTAAAGTACCTTATCTAGGATAGTTAAAAGAGCGGCAGACATACTTCCGGGAATTCAGCCTATGTACAGAGGTATCCAGTATTCACCAGAGTTAAAAGGCTCATCTCGTTAATGGAAACAATCAGGAGACCAGAATGTGAGTAATATAATGAAAAATTAGTCTTTTACATAGATACTGGATTTGAAAGTGGAATTCTACGTGGTCAGTATTAGGAGGAACCAGAAGCTTCCATTAACAGATAAATCAAATGGTGGTATATTCATACAATGGCATCCTAAACAGCCACACACCATGTGGGTGAATCTCACAGACATGTTAGGTGAAGAAAACAAATCAGCCATGAAAGAATACAGATTTTTAAAATCTGTTCATATGAACTTCAAAACCAGGTAAAACTAATAAGCATTAGAAGCTAGGATTATGGTTAACTTTGGGGAGGAAGGAAGGTGTTTTGACTGATAAAGGATACAAGCAGGATTTCTGGGAAAAGGGCAACGTCATTCTAGATATAGGTGGTTTGTAACATGGGTGTTTGCTTTGAGAAATTCATTGTGTAATCCAGTGAACTGCACAGTTATGTTTTGTGTACTTTTCTGTATGGGTTGTATTTTAAAACAAACAAGAAAACTCTATTTTAAAAAAATCGAATAGTCAAAAACATTCAAAAACCCGGCCACGTTTTTTTTTTACTCCAAACATAGCTGTATTGTTTAAAAAAAAGAGGAGGTGGAGTTGTCTTACAGACAATGGGACACAATGTTAACCATTCAACTAGAGCTTTGGAGAACATTTTACAAACACCCTCTCTTTAAAAAGAAATTGTGAACAGAAGGTTAACTATGAATAGTTTCAGGATGGGAATTCAGTAACTTTATATTAATCACATAATTTTTTTGTATTTTGTAATGTTATAATGGGAAACCAGAGGCATTTCTCAGGATACAACAATAAGAGATTTATTTAGGACCTTTCATGAAGAGAGAGACTTCATTTTTTTGTTCACTGCTGTGTTCCCAGTGCCTAGAGAAGTGCACAGGACATAACAGGTGCTACATAAATATTTGTTGACAACTGGGTGAGAGAAAGAGTGAATGAGCAGTTGGGTACTGCAGCTGTCTGAGAATGGAAGATGAAGATTCTACATACGGCCAATGTTCTTACTTTATTCAATGCATTGTTGCAATTGTAAGTATTAGCCTACCAGGCTTTTTTGTCTCTCCAGTTGCCTTGGGAACTGAGATGAGGCAGAAAAACAACATGGGCAAAGGCATGGGTGTGGGACTGCCTGGGCATGTGTGGGGAAAAGTGAGTAACTAGTTCCTCTTAGCTAAAGTGGGGGTGGGGCAGGCAGGGGTTAAGGCAGAAGTCATGTTGGAGTCAGGATAAGATGACTGGGTGATCTTGAGCACCAAGCTACTACCCTATAGCTTTCATTTTAATTTCATCTTAATTTCATGGATTCATTTGAATCCATGCCTGCATATCATAGTTCTACTTCCCAATGCACAGTGAAGGCCGATGAGATGAACTGTCCCCATGGTAAGGTCTGCACAACTCCCCTAAACCAGCAGCATTTACTCTAAAATGTATCTCAATATTTGGAGAATATCAAGATATTTGGAAAAAAAATTTTTTTACCTGGTGGCTGTTGAGTAGTGCTAAATGCTTGAAAGTATGATACAGTATTTCATTCATTCATAGTGGATCTGCTTCTCTCTGGGTCAGTGTCTGAAAATTGTGGGCACCTTGGGGAGTCAATTTCAGCCTAGTCATCGGGCACCTGCCTGAGTATCTCTCAAAATTTCATTGATTTTGAGTCAGCCTGGCCATGTTCTGCCCAACTTGGCACAGTCTGCTTCATGATTCTCATCAACTATAAAACACCATGTGTATCTATAGAGTACCTCCTGGAATACCTTGATTTTAGGCATCATGGGGAAATAAAACATATACACTTTAGTGAAGAATTTTAAAAATGTAAAGCAAGCAGTACAGACCCAAATGGCCCTGCTTCCACTGAGCAGTGCTGAATATGCAATTGCATTTTGAACAATAGGTGTTCATAAATCAGGCAAAATACTCATGAGAAAACAGCCCACTAATTAAATAAAAGGAGAATCAGTGTTTCTTGTTGCAGGGATTGTTGGTGGGATTAAAGGCTTGTAATTGAGCCCAGAATGCACCATGAGGGGCTTGGTTACATGCCTTAGAGTTCTCTAGCCCCACCTGCTGAGACGACACAGGTTTTGAGACCAACTCAGCTTCACCGAGTGGAGATTTAAAACAGACCTGGACAACCAGCCCCGTTCTGTGCGGGTTTCTTCATCAGGGCTGCTGTGCAGAGTGTTCGGTTGGAGCCCTGTGCAAAGGCCTTGGGCTGAGGGCAGTGGGGACAGAGATCCAGGTGCAGGGCTGTGTCTGCCAGGGGAGTGCCTGATGCACTTAAGGAAGCTCGATGGACCCACAGGGGCCTGTCCATCTGTCCTACCCAGTGTCTTCTGGGGTTTGGAACCCTCCCACTCAAGCCAGGCCTGTGTCACAGCTTCTGATCCGCACTGTCAGGAGCCTCTGAAGTGGTCATTTTTACCCTCCCTCTGCCTGAGAAAACAGACCAGCGTCTGTCACTGATCATCTCTTGCCTGAACATTCCTCTTTCTCCTGCTCCGGGAACCTCCTGCACTGTGAAGTTTCTGCCCAACCTCCACTGGGCACCGTCCCTTCCCAGGCACCCCTTCTGGCTCTGACCCTGGACAGGCTGAATGTTGCGTTTACTGTGGGTACACTGCAGTTCCATAGTGTGAACCTCTAACACAAATATACAACTATCGTAGTTCAGCAAAGAAAAAGAAAATGAGAAAAAAAAAGAACTTACATTTCACTTGTCATTCCACTGAATGAGCGTGAGCGCCAGGGTGAGCATCTTCCCATAGTGTGAACATCTTGCTTTACCAAGTGTGATTCTACTTTTGAACATACTATATATGATGATATATAACTTAGCCCCTAACTGAAGGCCTACTATCTCATCTGGCATTCAACTAAGGGAAGCATGATTCCTTCCAAAGCTGGACAAAAAGGGGGGCATGGTGCTCTGTTGAATTTATACCAGACCAGAGTCTTTGGGAAATTCGGGATCTTTTCTAAGGTAAAATTTTTACTACATATGATTTCTGTCTCACAGTTTAGGGCCTACCTTCTGGTGCAAAATATGACTCTATTGTAAATAGCTTTGTGTTTTTGCTTAGAAAATCCATCTGTTCCCTTGAAGGTCCCTTGAAGTCTTTGCTCCTACGTGTCCTAGGCCCAGTGTAGGGTGAGAGAGGGACACCTAAATCATTCTTCTCTCAGGATCATTCTTGTTGCCAGCAATTCACGTGATGAAACTCTGCTGGGGCAGGATGTGGAATGTGTATATTCTTTATAAAATGCCAGGGAATTCTTTCCTCAAACTGCTTTCTTTGGGCTCAGGGTTGACTTGTCTGAAGTTCTAGATCTGGGATAGATCAGAAGCCTGGTGAGCTGGGACTGCAGCAGACCACAGAGGGGAAAGAAAGTTGGAAAAGCAGAAAAGAATCGAGTAGAAGCCAACCATCCCTACACAATGGCTGATGAAAGAACTAACTTAGTCTAAATTATACTAGACCCAAATAAATGACAAATCATAGGAAATTAGAGTTGGATTAAGTTCAGGTCAAAACAATAAATCTAATAGTTGAGAAATTCTTAGACAGACACTCTTGTCTTGTCCTGTCATTTTAGAAATGGCGACACTAAGGCCCAGAGTGGCTAAAACTTAACCAATTAAACATAAGACATTGGCACACAATTGAAGGTAAAGACTGTTTCATAGAAATAATTTTTATACTTTAGCAGAGAAACATCTTTTTATAGTTCTTCAATATCATCACCAAAATGCCCCTCCATACCACATCTTTTTTTTTTTAATTCTTATGACAAAATGCTTTTAGTGCTTTGAAGGATACCCAAGTGACACAATTCTTACTCCAGTTCACCCAGAAGTACAGCTCTCCCATACCTTTAAAGCAAGGCTGTGTAAATAAGAATTCACGTTTAATTTGAATAATAGACAAGGATGGCAGAAAGTAATGAAAAAACATTTATTGTGTGTTCTGTCACACTGTGCTGCTTTTTACATGACTAATTTAAAGAAACACTGTTCCTTAGGAGTCTCTTGAATATATTTTATCATATATGGAAAGCGTTATCAAATGGCCGTTTCAAAGATATGCTTACCCATGCCTATTCAAGTTAAGGTGAATCTCAAGTTAAGGTAAGTCTACAGAGGTTTGGGGCTATGTATTTCAGAAAAACATGTTCCATTCTTGTGGTTATAAATTATTGTAAATGGGACCTTTTGATGAGGTTACTTCAGTTAAGGTGTGGCCCATCTGAACGAGGATGGGTCTTATTCCCATTACTGAAATCCTCATGGGGAAGGTGACAAAGAGAGGGAGAGTAAGCCACTGAAGGAGCAGCCAGAAGCTGAAAAGTCAGCAGAACCTGGAAGAGAAGGGAGAAGAGGCCAGGAGAGCCCACCATGGGCATTGCCATGTGACATTAAAGCCAAGACCAAGGATCCTGCAGCCAGCTCCAGGGGCAAGTCTTCAGGCAGAACGCATTTCCTTGCTGACTGACGCCTTAATTTGGACTTCTCCTAGTCTCAAAACTGGGACCAAATAAATTCCCATTGTTTAAACCAATCCATTGCACAGTATTTGCTTTAGCAACAAGGAAACTAAAACACTGTCATATCAGAACGGAAAAACCTTGCTGCTCATAAAACACTTACCACATAAATCAAGCTGCAGCTTAATATCCCAAGGTCCTCTAAGACTCTCAAGCAAAATGCCCTTTTAGAATTGTGAGAACACTGTTCTCAGAAAGTAGGTCGGCGGGCGAGAGGATCTGGTTGCCCCGTACACCGCGCCAGGAGGAGGCATCCCCGAGCTCCGGTGCCTGGGCTGAGCCCTCTCCTGGAAAAAGCAGGCGCTGATCACGCCTGACGGGGGGGACGTAGCTGGGCGGAGGGGGCGGCCGCTCGCAGGAATCCGGCAGCTCACGCTCTCTAGCTGCCAAGAAAGGTCAGGCTTGCCTTGAGAAGTGGAGCCAAGAATCGTCAGATGCTGTTCTGCTGGGAGCTCTGGCCCCCAGGGAGGGCTATTTTGGGAGGGAATGCATAGTTTAGCGGTGGGGGCTGGAGTGTTGGTTGATGGTGCCAAGACAGGAATCGCGGGCTCTTGTCTGTGAGTATCCTTAGCATCTCACCTCGTGCCTAATACATAAGGGACTCCTGACGGGTATTTTTGAGTGAATGAAGAAACAAAAATTCCCAAAGAGACAATGTTCTATAAATGATCAATGTCTTTCTTTGTACAGAGTTCTTAATATAGTCAGTCACAGACTGTTTCCTTGTTCGGTCTGTTGGCAAAATCGGGCCTATTATTAGATTGACTTGTTTGTCTTTTCACCTGGCACTGCATCGGGACACCAAGGACCTTTAAGGCATCTCAAATGGTAACTACAAGAAATGGTGTGCCTACTAGTACACACGAATGCAGGGTATGCGGAGCGAGGCTTCTGTGTGTACCCTTTTTTCTCCCAGGGTTTTTTTTTTAATTCATAACATGTGACTTGAATTAGCTATTTACCAAAGTAATAATATTAGCTCTCTTCCTTGCCCCATTATAAATAAGGATAATGCTCTGAGATTATTTTCATCTGTGAATAGAGTTATAATATTATTGGGGTTAAGACCATAAAAGTTATTTTGTTCTTTTGTAGGTAATTCCATAAATATATCATGGAGCAGTAACCATAGAAGTTTCTTCAGAGGATAAACATGTGGGTGCAATCAGATTAATCAAGAAGGGCCTAAGTATGCATTACTTATATGCACATTGTAGGAGCTTTTAACATAATTTTCAAGTGATTGTAGCCCTATTGCATTTTTCTGAGAATGTTTCATTTTGCTTTTTGTTTCATATAAACCCAATGGGCTTCCATTGTTCAGAGATCAGCAAACCTTTTCTGTTAAGAGACTGATAATACAGTGATATCTCGGCACCATCTAAGCTTTTCACAATTCCTATTTGCGATACCAATATAACTTGGTGCTTTCAGTCCATTCCAAGAATGAAAATAAAGTTATCTTCAAGAGTATGAAGTAGGCCTGGCTACTTGAATTAGTTCCTGTTCCTAATTTTAAGTAAATATTTCTTAAAGTAATCTTTTGCATTATTTAGTAGTTTGCTTTTTCCCGTCATATAAGGGTGTTTGAAAAGACTCTCATGTCTGTATTTTTTTAAGAAACAAATGGAGTTCTATTTCTATATTCAGTTTAATAGATTTTTTTGCTGGTATGAGGCAGCAGAGGATAAATCAAAAACTAATATTTCCAACACCTCAAAAAATAAAAGTCTGTGACAGACTAAATGTTGACTTAATGAGGCTCATTGATGTTTTGTTCTAAATAGATATAATGTAAATGTTTTAGGTTATGCAGGCCGCAGAGTCTCGGCTGCCACTATTCAACTCTGCCATTGTGGCGAGGGAGCAGCCAGAGACAATATACATAAATGAAAATGTGACTATGCTCCAATAAAACTTTGTGGGCCCTGATACTGGAATTTTATATACTTTTTGTGTGTCATGAATTATGATTCTTTCTTTGAGTTTTTTTCAACCATTTAAAAATGTAAAATCATTCCTAAGTTACGAGTTGTTTAAAAACCAGGTAGCTGGCCAGCTTTGGCCCATGGCCGTAGTTGACTGACCACTGCCTTAGGCTCCCTCATCCACACCTCCATCAGTCTTCTGTCGCTTTCTCTACTGCAGTGACCGACAGACTCTATTCAGATCTGTCAGTGTTAAATTCTACCATCTGGGTCCAAGCACTTGCTTGCCCTGCACTTGGCTGCGATTGTACAGCAAGCCTCAACAGTCAACACCTGGGATTTCTGGAGCCTCCTTCTTGACTAGAGGGCAAAAAAACCCAAATCACTTTCAGATATGGAATCTGGCATCATAAAAGGCCATCAAAAGTATCAGATTATACAATCCGAACTACACTGGGATGAACTTGGACCACTGGGGAAAAGGAGATGGGAGGGAACCAATCACTCCCTTCCTCCCTTCCACAGTAACATAAACTGTTGTGCAACCTCCCACCTGGCTGAGCGCTCGTATACTGCTGGGTGATGTGCTATGTTCAGCAACTTTATGCATCGCCTTACAATTTCTTTCTATGGTCTCCTACCTCATGTTTCTCTTTCCATTCTCTTGTTGCCCTGGGTTTGCACCTCCCAAATAAAGCATCAGCACTTAATCCTTGCCTCAGGCTCTGTTCTCTAGGGAATCCAACTAAACTAGTCTCAAGAACATGTACATGAAAAGTTTCCCAGTCCATGATAACCTCCTAGTCATTGTGCTCAAAATACAGAGCAGAGATTCTAAATTCAGCTGGGGCCAGATAGCTAATGTAAATGCATGAGACCACAAGGTGGCAAAATAGAGACCCCACTTCATCTAAAGAGGGGAGAAAATATTCAGCTGCAGTGATATCACTGCCCTGCAGGAATGTGGGCTCAGTTTTTTCGGATCATTCCATTTTTTCAAGAGCAGTTGTCAATCTGGAATCTTATGAAAATTTTCCTTATTTTTAAATGTGGGAAATTAATTTGAAAGCTGTAAACTGTATGTTGGGTCAAACATAAATATTTGCAGGCTGGAAATGGCTCATGCAACTTCTGGCTTATGGTCTAGTGGGGGGAGCATACATTGGAATAATTATAAAATGTAACAGAAACAGTCAGACAGAACTAAGGGGGGTGACACAGAGTAGTAGGTGTGTCCAGGTATGGAGATTTTTCTCTTCTCGGTTCCACTGTAAAATGCACAGAGTGCTCAAGGAATCACTGTATTCAGATTTTAGGGCTCTCGTCTCTTTCTTAAACTGCAATGACTTGGCCAATGATTTGTGGAAAAAGCCTGTACTTCCAGTCATGGGACAGTGTTTATGATATGGATCCAGACTGGAAACGACTATTTGAATCATCTTTTCCAATCTCACATCCAGTTTTTGTCTCTTCTCTGTAATATCCCAACAAATAGACTTACATTTACATTTGTATGGATATGAATATTACATTCAGCTTACATTCTTCCCTCTGACAACTTTCCCACCTCATAAAATCTGTTTTTTGTTGTTGTTGTTGTTGTTTTTGCTAAAAACCCCCACATCCTTCAGCCATTCTTCCCAAGACATTATTTCAAGTCTTTTCACTATTTTGATCAATATCAACTGAATGTGCTCCCAATCATCTAAATCTTCTACAGCCTGGAACTATAAACTGAATACCTTATTGTAGGTGAG
>PVKY010015402.1:0-10189 GCA_004027775.1 Bradypus variegatus | reverse complement strand
GCAAGATGTTGCCCAATGTGTCATTAATCTGGATGAGCTTACCAATTCATTTAGAAGTACAAACACACGCAAGTGTACCATTTGGACAAATCCTTTTTCAATGAGAATTCTCTCTGACACCACAAAGCTTTTATGTTCAGGTAAGACTAATGACAAGACCATTTTACTCCAGATATTGACTAGAACTTGAAAAAAACAGAGCAGTAGGGAGTTTCTCCTAAAGATGTTATTACAAACTGGAAGCAGTTGAACAAATGCATTACTCTGCCTTTTAAATCGAGTTTGTCCTTTACCCTGTGTTAGTTCATGTCTGCAGGCCTTAATGATAAGCATATTCATAGCAAAGTAATTCTTACTTTTTAAAAGACGGGGTCCATGATAGTGTCGTAGCAGTTCATTAAATATATTAGAGTCTTAGGTTGGAGAAGAGAAGTGTGTGTGTGTGTGTGTCTCATCGAGAGCTTTAGCTGCATTCAACATGGGCCTCAGATCTCCAGGATATGTCAAGGAGCTTTGGTATGGCAGTGAACTGGAAAGCCTTTGAGGGAGAATTTATTTTAAGGGAAGAGGGGAGCATGGGAATAGGCCTCCACTATTAACAATGCCTTAGATCTAAGTAGGGAGGGATGATTATAAGTGCAATATTGTGCCTGTCAAATTAGACCAGATGCCAATAAATTCATGTCTAAGTCCTATAATAATCATGTGACAAAATAAAGCAGCAAAAGTGAGAGAGGCATTCTCTTCACTTCTTTCTGCATTAAACATAGTACCCATGGAGAATCCAGGGGATTCAGAATTTAAAAGATATTTAAGGACTAAAAAAATTCTACTGAAGCTAGCAAGAATTTAGCTCCAAACTGTTCCTCCCCATTTTTATTACTAAACCCAAATGATCAACAGCTGCTAAACCACAGACAGTCCGGCAGTCTCGGCTTCTCATCCTGTGATTAACACACAACCTCAGTTTCCTTATTTTAAGAGAATTTGAACAGTGAAAATTCTCTGAAAAAAATCTAAACTTTACCTGTCCATTGTCAATTTATCTTACAAAGTCTTTAAATTTCTTTATCCTACAGCATAGTCATAAGCTGTCCCCATGTTTCTAAGTTTTAATAAAGGCTTTAAACATTGCTTATCATTTTCTCCTTTCACAAGGGCCATGTTGGCGCTCTGAGATAACCCTCCCGTCAGGGATGGAAGTTCCCGGCCGAGGACGAGGCAGTGATAAAGCCCAGCAGAGGAGATGGTGCCAGTGGCAGCAGTAGAGATTGAAACAGTGATTCCAGCACCCGGTGGAGGCAGTTCAGCCATGGGGGACAGGGTGTGAGTAAAAGTGCTTTCCTGCTGTTTTAAGGCAGAGCGGTCTTGGCAGCAGACACCCACAGTGCTGAAGCTGAATCTGGAGCTAAAACTGAGGGCAGAATCTATGTAGGGACAGGACTTGTTCATGTGTATATATAAACCAACTTTTGATAATTCAAATATGTTTCAGGAGATTTTAAAAAGAAACTGAAGTTTTGATGACAGCAAAGTGGAGGGATAATTGAGATAAATGGCCATTATTCCTGATGTGACCTAGGGCAGTAATTTTTTTTATCATTCCTGGGGTGAATGATGCCTCTTGCAATTGTGTTCTAGGGGAAGCCATTCACACCATATTCTATGGAAATGGCCCTGCCTGGAACATTGTAACCACTCACGACCATGAAATAAGACCCAATTGTAAATCCTCATATGAGGCAGCCTAAAGAAAACCTTAGATGTGCATATTATTTGCAGTTTATAATACAGTGTCACTTAATTATATTTTAACATTTTTACCCTTACAAATCACTATCAGGTAGGCATTATATTGTTCATATCTAATGTGTAAGAAAATCAAGGCATCATTTTGCTATTTCTACTATAACATATTGCAATAGAAAAATTCCAACATGTAGTTAGAGTTCAATAAATATTTGATAACCATGAACTAATCCATGCACAATCTAAACTTAAAAATTGTATCAAGTAAAGTTCAACTTGTGCTAGAACACGTTTTGGATCTTCATAGATGATATGATAACTCTGTTCATAGTCAGCAACACAAGTAAGAACAGTAGAGAGGTGCCTGCATCCCCAGGTTTCCCAAACTGTTTACAGAAGTCTGATGGCCAAGTAAACATAAAGTAACTTGTTAACAAATTCAATTGTAAATCAATGATGTTGCTTTTTTATTCTGCTAGTGTTAGGAACTAGAAGAGAACACAGGGTACAGAATAAGGTTAAGCAAACACCCGGTATTGTGCAAGTGTTCTCCCTTGGGTAAGCTAGGTTAGCTGCAATCTGTTTAGTTTCAAAAATTTTTTTTAACTGAAGTTGAGCCGGACCCCACCCTGCTCCCACGCGCGGCCTCTGTAAGCAAATAGCTAACTGCCACGTCTGCTTCTGTGCAACGCTTGCTTGCTCCCCCTTTATAAAGACTTAGCTGTAAGCGCCAGGCGCGACTCTCGTTTGCAGCCCCTTTGGGCACCGTGTCCCCGGACACCCTGAGAGCTCGCCCCTGCGCAGGTTAAACTTGGCCAATAAAATAACATCAGAAACCCTGAAAGTCTCTGATATTTGTTCTCGCGTTTGGTGAATTCAACACAGCCTGGCCTGTCTCACTGCAAAGCTCACACTCCCAGCCTCATGCCATAAAACCCACGTCACACCAAGGACGTTGTACCAAGTGAAAACTTCTTGGACCCACCACTGTCCAAAGTCCAATATGACCGGTGGGTTCCAAATTGTGCCAACTTGCTTACTCTAGATATCAGAGTTATATCTATGCCACTTTTTCTTAAAGAGCTATCTTCCACTCCTACTTAAATTCTGAATCTGAGTTGCTCAGGCCGTTTTCCTACTCACAAGCCAGGAGGCCTTAGAGACAGTTATTCTATAATTGACCAGTTACGTTTTTTACCAGACTGTGTAGAAATCTATCAAAAACAATCTAAGACAGTTTGCAGCTTTAATGAATGACTAGTCTTTTCTTGACCTGTAAACTCTGTGAACAAGACCCTGGGTTACACTGGACAAGAATGATGCTACTTTAGTTCCGGAGGCCCCTCCCTACCCTCCCCCACCCCCAGCCCATCCTGTCAGTGACTGTGCAGTCAGGGTCAGTAGGACTAACTCTCGTCCAATCAGACAGGAGTTCTAAGAAACGTTAACAGCAATAAAAGCCAAGTTTACGTAGAGCCTATGATGTGCCAGGAACTTTCCTGACTGGTATGTTTTACTTCATTTAATCTTCACCATAACACTATAAGGCAGGTACAATTAACATCTCCATTTTCCAGATAAGAAAAGCAAAGGATGTGTTCTGGTTCTCTTTTTTAACATGCATCTTACTAATTTGAAACTGCTTTTAGGTGATCTGGGTGCTTGCATGCTGCTAAAGAGAAGAGAAAAAAAAAATATGTTCTTCCACACTGTCAAGACTCGAGGAACGGCCTCAACAACAAAAGATTCTACCCTGTATCACCAGAAAGCCCAGCCCAACATCAACTACCATAAAGCCCAAATCATCATTTTTTACACACATCTGACCAATGTAGTGGACCAAATTCAACTATACTGCAGGCCAATTCATTTAACAACCTAGGGCACAATTTGGAACTAATTTACACTTAGGGTCCATTAGCTTAAAATTCAACATTTCATCATATACCATAGAAATTTTTCTATGGCTATAATGAGAAATATGTAACTATTACTTAGAAATGTTTCATGGTTCCCTGCTTCTCCGAGAGAAACTCTGAAGCCTTGCTTGTTATTTATTCAGGTGCTGGGCCTGACTTAGTACAGTTGTCTAAGGAAAATCCTGGCCCTGCTCACAGGCCCGTCTCTGGCTCACTCTGCAGAGGTGTGGAGCCCCCCCTTTTTCAAGCATCCGTTCTGGATAGCCTTCTCAATTTCGATAAAAGAACGTCAATCTTACCTTCCTTTGAAGCAATTTTAAACATGTGGACATGTCCTTTATCTACCATATAGAATAACTGCACTCCAGGCTCTTGCCAAAGACTGATTTTGAACAGTTTGCAACCCACCTTTTCTCAAAATCGTGCATGCAAGGAATAATGCAGCTTGAGGGCTGCCTAGGAGGAGTGTGCCCATCCCTGAATAGTGTCAAGCACCCAGAGAGCAGGGGCTTCACTTCCAGTTTTACCCCCAAGAGAACTGCTCCTACTGAACTGTACTATATCATTATGCCTCTAAAATCCTTGAAGAAACCAGATATGAACGCACAATTTTTGGTTATAAGGTCGTTAAAAACTCTGCCCCACTAGGTCACCCAGTCTACCCTTTAGAAAGACTCAGAAGAACTTCCCCTCAGACCTGAGAGCCAGGAAGAACTGTGTTTCTCTTGAGCCACATTTGCTTTTTTCTTATAAGCACTGAGAGTCTTGTAATGTTTGCATCTGACGGCAGAAAGCTGAGAGCCTTATTTTAGCTATTTGTTTATTGTATAAGATATTACAGCATAAATTTTTACGTGCTAACTCTCTCTGTGGTCTAGTTCTATTACCCTTTACCTAGATTTCTTCCAAAATCCTATTTACACTCAAAAAAATATCTTTTTTTAGATAAATATTCTTATAAGCTCTGTGGCAAGCCATGGCCTGAGCAACTTTGGTGCACAGCAGTCTGTGTGACCAAGGCAGCTAAATGTTTAACCCACCATCTTTGTAAGCCAGTAAGGAGAAAAAGGGTAAATCGACCTTCAAATGTAACTTTATGGGAAGCAGGCAGAAGTGAGAGACTCTTAGTCTCACAAAAAATTGCAAAATGTAATTGTTGGAAGTGTTATTCTAGTCCTTCCCGCACCACCCCTCAGATCAGAATGACCTGTTCCTGCTTCTGTGCTCCCTCCAAGTTTAGGAATGTCTTTGTCTATAAAACGGCTTGCTGTTCTCTGAATCGCATGGCTGATTTTACCTGCGGAAGTGGTACCTGCCTGGGGAGAGAAAAGCCGTTTAAATTCTGCCTCCCTGTGAGTAAGCCCTAAATAAAGTTCATGTTTCAGCAGATGTTGGGTGTTTTCTTTGGTCTTTTGACTGGCAAAGCCCCCTCGGGCTGTGACAAGTTCTCACTCAACCTTTTTGGATGTTGGTGTTGTATTTGAATATGCATATATGTGCATATAAATGAGCATGTGCATAATTTGATTTACATGGAATAAATTTAAATGCTTATTTACTTTAACTGTATTATTCTGTGATTAGATGGCAAAGTCCTTGGGGGCAGGGGCCCAGACTCTCCTTTTTCCCAATGCATCTCCAGGACCAATCTTTGGAGGCCACCTCTGTCCTTCCTTGGAGCATCAGACAAAGGTGCTGATGTGTTCAGGGACCTTGTTGCAAAAAAAATTGGTGCCTTCAAACACCAGAAGCTCCTGCTGGTGCTAACACTAGGAGAGACGCATGGCAACAAGAAAAGGCCTAAGAGGCAGATGCAGTGCAACAGCTTGCTCACTTAGGGCATGAACTCAGGAAATGGAGCAGACTTGTCTGCTCTCAGTGAATTGCTATTTTTCTTGAACTTTTTCCCCAAGCGTTTATAATAGAATTCAGTGACGTTAAACATGCACATTACATAGCACCCCAAAGGAGTTCTGAATGGGACAAATGAGAACACATGATCATCCCCTCCTCTTCACACAATCCTCAAGAGGACTTCTATTGGAGCCCAGTTTTGAGAAACTATTTTATAAGGGTTTTGGGTTTAGATGGAGCAAGAAGATAACTAAAATCCGGAGAAGGGGTTTCATGTTTTCCCCAAGCCTGCACCTTACAGTAGTACTCTGATCACCTCTGATAAGAAAACAACTCGAAGGAGGAGGGCTGCCTCTAATTAGCTAGAGCTCTGCTCAGCCCCAAGAGGAAACATTACGAGAAGGCTCCCCATTCTCCACCATTATGTACATTCTTTTCTTTTGCGGATCCAAGTTCCATTACATGATACTGGAGCCAAACAAAGGAGGAGGGTATCAAAGAGCTCCAGTTTGCTGAGTAACTTCCCCCACATGGATTTAATTACCCATGTGTGTCTCCCTTTGACCACCAGCCCCCTAGCCCATCTCTGTGTCTAATGTGGGGAGTGAACATTGTGCTCATGAACCAGAGAAACCCTGACAAGTTAGGGAGGACCAAGCTCAAATACCTCGGTAAGGAAACTGATTCCAGTCCTGGCACAGTTTGCAGCCGAGTCCCTCCAGCTGCGGACCTTGGGTGCCCCAAAGAAGGAAGCAGCATGGTTTGAGCAGCCAAGTCCAAGCAACACCTGGATGGCCTCTCCATGGCAAGCCACTGGTGTAAAGAATTTGCACATGTGTCCTAGACACACCAGCACAAGTGACTAGCTGAGAGGGCTGCAGGCCACGAGAGACGTCTACACAGCAAGAGTAGTAATGACCCGTCCAAGTTGTACTTTCTCTCCAAAGGCTGCCACACTACCGAGACATCATCATGGTGCCCTCGTCCAATGCAGGAATGCAGGCAAAACAGGCCAGAAAGCGCCCTGGTAGCAGGGAAAGCAACTAAACCATTCCTATCCCCGCCTCCCCAGCTGATCCTGATGGACTCATCTCCTTTGGTTGCTCAGATTCACGGAGGAAAGAGGGTGAGCTTTGGAGATGAACTGTTATTGTTGGACAGACCTGGGATTTTGAATCCCTACTTTTACATTTAGTAGTCATTGACCTTCATCAAATAATCCGTGTCTCAGTTTCCTCATCTGGAAAATGGGAGTAATAAGTCCGACCTTATGTCATGAGGACTGACAACAGAAAATGCTGGCACATGTGGATCACCCAACAGTCGTGTCGGCTGTGCCTGTGGTGAGTTGTGTGTCCCTGGCTGCTCTCCCCATTGTAAGTTCCTCAAGGCCAGGCATCGTATATCTTATTTGTCCTTAAGCCTCTAGCACATAGGAGACCCCTAACAAATACTTGCATAGACAGCTACCAACATTGTTTCCTTTGCCTTAATCCTCCATATCATTCAGTTGTGAGTCTGGTGGAATAGTCAATAAGGAACTTGTCCCACAGAGCCTCTACAGAGTTCAACCAGCTTGCGCTCCCGAATTGCTCATCTGGGGAAGAGCCCTCCAGGGCTGTCAGATCAAGGCAACCTCCACGGAGCAGAGCTACCTCGAAAGTATTTCGCATAACAATACACCCACGGATTTTAACAGAGCACTTTCCCCCAATTCCTTGCGGATTCATTAAATTGACAGCTTGGCGCCAGCAGATGGGTGCCTGTTTTCTATCTAACACAAGCTGTCTGAGGGCCTCCTGTTTGATCCACTCTATTAATTTTTAAGCAACTCTATAAAAACAGAGAACTCCCAAATCAAAGCAAAGCTGCTGGGTAAAGATATTTCTCTAAAAAAAACAATGTGTCTCCTTCCCCTGTTCCTTCCACTCTAATCTGGTATGTTGGATTTCCGGTGGTTTTCTTTTGTACAAAGAGTCTGGATTGCAATGGCTTCTTTTTGTTTGCTAAAGAAGGTCAACACTCCTCAAATTGCTGGGACTGGAGACAATAAGGAGCTTGCACCAGAATACAGGGCTTCTTTCTTCCAAAAATCTTGTTACCAACAAAAAAAAAAAAAAAAAAAAAAAAAGTCAGCTCAACAAAATAGTGTGTTTAGTGCTGAAGTTGCTCTCTTTATGGTGATAAATTCAGTCTGGCATGGCCCGGGGAACACCCTTTGAGAAGCACTCTTCTAGGCTGCAGAACTCCCCACCTATCTGACAGCATACTACATGGACTTCTAAAGTTGTCCTGCTCACTCTTTTTTTGGTAAGACCCACCCCCCCCAAACTAAGGACCCATTACACCCTCTGTCAGTCCATGGGATCTGAGTGGGGATCCCCAGGGCTGTCCAAGCAGTGCTCTCCGTCTCTCAGCCACAGGGAGGTCACAATCTGGGACCAGGCAGTTAACATCATACACACACCCTCCTCTGTCCTGCTCCCACCCTCATTAGCTCTCAGATCAGAGATGGGCAGTAGCAGTTAGTGAATCCTGGACTCATGCAGGAGCTACCAGGAAGACAGTCTCTTTCCATAGACTTAAAGTTGTGAAGATGTGAGCCTGGAGTTAGTACACCCATGAGGGTAGAGCCTGGCTGTGAAACAGAGCAAAGACAGAGAGCAGAGCTGAGAGATGGAGGGAGAGAGACTGGATTTTGAGTGTGTCATTGGAGCCCCTGGATCGAGCCATGCCTGAAGGGGATCTACCCTATGACTATCACATTCAGATATGTGAATGAAATTTCTTTTTATTTAGACCAGTTGGGGAGCTTTCTAACCCTTGCAAGCAAAAGGGACTGCAGTTACACAGTTCTGCATGACTAGGTAGTCTGGAATCATTCTGAAATCCACACGCATTGGTCCTAAAGAAACAAAGCTGAAAAGGCAAAATGTGAGGTGTCAGAAGAGCCACCACCCTCTGGCCCAGAGTCAGGTAAGGGAGACCCTCCACACCTAAGTTTCTCCCTCTGCCAGATGAGTAGCATCGGTCTCAAGCATTGCCTCTCCAATGATTGTGAGAACCTCATAAGGAGATACAGAAGAAACCACTCTGGAAACACAGGAGAAAGCACTGTATAAGCAAAAAAGATTCTTATTATTAGCATAATGCCTTACTCATTCAAACTTCAAAATTCTGGCATCTATAACCATCCAGAATCTAGAAAAAAATATTTAAAAACCTTTGAGTGACACATTGTTTTCAACCAATCTTATACTCTATACCATAGGAGAGGAAGCGCCCTCTGCAAGCCAGAAAATTATGTGTAAAGTGAGGCAGCAGCCCAGGAGGAGCCTGGGAGAATCAGGAAGAGGCAGCTGAAAGCCCAAGAAAGCCTGGGTTCCTGGGCTGGGCACCGACATAGGCTGTAGGTCGTCTCTCAGGCCCACCCAGGACGCTGCTTCCCCTTTGCACACATCATCCCATCTATGCATGCTTATGAATCATGGGAGAAAAGCAGTGATTCAATTCAGAAATCACATTCTCAACTGTGGTTTTGCACCTTTGGGGTTGTCGTCCTAACAGTGATATTGCTATTCAGTTAGGCAGATTTTGATGGTGTGTTTGTTTTTACTGTTTTTGTATGTGAGACTTAAAGGGTCAATGTCACAATAAACCTTATGTAAAAAGACTAAAGTTGTGCAAATTCTGCATTTTCCCGAAGGTCAGGATGCAACCATTTTCCCATAGATAAAAACAGTTTGCTTTCAAGGTACAAGTCAGGGAGAGGCAGCAGTGTACTCAGCAGGCTGCTCCTGATTTTTAAGCTGCCCTCAGTCATTAGTGGTATTAATGGATTCTCTTCTGATGGCAAATAGTGAGCTTTTTCGAGTTTCGAATAATGTATCTGGAAAGCAGCTTTGCTCTTCACTGCCTTTGCGGAGCCCGGTCCTGGGGGGAAGGTGTGGAAGGGTGGAACAGACAGCTCATTTTATTAATGTCCCTATGTATGGAGCATCAACTCTCTGCCAGGCACCTACGCACAGGACAGAGGCCATGCGTAGGGCTACGGTGCGTCAGGAGCAGGGGGCAGGCGGAGCCTCCCTGCCTCCCCCGGGGACAGCCTGCGTTCCAGCCAAGCACTGGCCCTGCTCTTCCTATGTCTGCAGGGAAGCAGCCGGGCAGGGCCCGTCTGTGCCTGCCTCCAAATATCACCACTCTATTTCTGCTGCTCTGTCTATGCTTCTCCATCTTGTAAAACAAGCTGACCCTTCCTTGTTACCTGGTTATCTTAATTCAGGGAGAGGGAGTAAAAGGCCCCATGTGGGCCTCAGGTCCAAGGCCTGTTCTCCAATCTACTTTTACCATCATGAAAACTGACACTGTACTCCACTGATCAAAGGCTCAGATAAGTTACAAGAGGGAGAGGAAGAGTCGTGAGGGAGAGTGTCCCCCCAAAATCTCCAACACTTACCAGTCTGGACAATGCTCTGGAGCCGGCATAGATTATACCCACAAATAGCACTGAAGCAGGGAGCCATGCCCAAACATCAGACCTGGAAAGAGGGAAAAAGCCATAAATGCTTTCACCACGTTATGTAAAAAAGACCTGGCTGCACGGAGTTGACTCTCCAGAACCACCACGCACCGCAGCAGGGGTGACTTAGCCATTCCTGAGTGACTTG
>PVKY010015401.1:0-10195 GCA_004027775.1 Bradypus variegatus | reverse complement strand
AGTAGCACCCTGCCTGCCCTCCACTCGAGACAGCCAGAACCCTGTGTAGATGTTTCTAAATGTCACTGTGGGAGGAGAGAGGAGGACAGCAAAACTCACCCAGGGTTAAGAACCACTGGTCTGGGAGCCCCTCTGGGGTATGGCCCTAGTCCTGCTTGTCTCTGCCTGGTGCTTGGTGCGTGGCTGGTGTCAACAAAACCTTCCTGAGTGATGGCTGAGGGGTGTGGTCGTGGAAGTGCTCCTGACCGTGGGCTGTTTGTTCAGAACCCACTGCCGGATGCCTATAATTTCCTTTTTAATTTTAATTTTTGAAAATTTCCATAGATAGTCAAATATAGAAAGAAGAGTACAACAAACCTCTCTACTTGTCACCCAGATTCAACAATTTTCAAGATTTTGCCACGTCTTTATTTTCTCAAGAATTTTACAGTGTGTCATTTCACCCCTCCATAATTCAGTATGTTTCCTTGAAAAATATGATCTTTTTTTCCCACTTAATCACAGGGTTACTACTTTCTTACCTAACAAAGGTAATAATTTCTTGCTGTCTGTTAATACCCAGGCCATAATCAGATCTCCCTGTCACCAAGATATCTTTTTACTGTTGGTTTATTCAAATCTGGATTCAGACATGGTCCACCATAGATTGCATTTGGTTGTTTAATCCCTTGACTCTCTCTTAGTCTAAAGCAGTCCCCTCTCACTCTTTTGTAAGAGGATAATGTAGAAATATGCTTCCTTCTTTTGCCCACTCAATTCCTAATATTTGTAACAGTTTTGATCCTGCTATTATATTCGAGTTTAATTTTTTAAAATCTAGGAGCACACATTTTTAAGCTTTTGAATTATACAAGTGATACATATATTCCTTGAAGAAAAATAGAAAATTTATGTCTTTTCCTTTGAATTTGTATGCCCCCTCCCAGATACACTTGCTACTAAAAATTGTCCATTTTTCTTATGCATATTTTTAAAAGATATGCATTTTATAAAATGGAATCATACCATAAACACTTTTAAAGGCTGTAATTTTCATGCTACTGTATCATGAACTTTCCCATATCCATAAAGATCCTTTTGAATTCTCATTTTTCAGGACTGTCTAGTACCCCATTACATGGAGGTGTCCTAATGTATGTCACTAATCTGCTAGGGTTGGAAACGGGTTGCTTGTGATTTATCTCATATACACATTGCTGCTGTAATTATGCTTTGCCCCTTGATCTCTTGGGTCTTATAATTTTCCTTATCAATTCTCTCTGATGTTTTTGCATGTGGTTTTGTTTCCTAAGGGGAAATTCCCAGCACTGCAGTTTCTGGGCCAAAAGCTATGTGTATCTTGAAGGCTTTGGAAACACTCCTAGCCTCATCCCAGCAGGGTCTAAAAGTTGTGCTGTTTTTCCTCTAAGGGACGACTAAACCGCTCCCCTCTTCCATGTGCCCCCTTCCCCCTTGAAGAATGTGCACATCTGGAACATTTCAGGCTGGAAAGAGCAACAGATGAACCAAAATAGTTGTTAAAACCCCAATTTTAACATAGTTTTATTAAGTGTATTTCCCTCTCTAAAGTAATATTAAGCATTTTTAAAGAAAATTTTGGAAAGCAAAGAAAGCTATTAAAACTTCCTAATAGGAACTACTAGGAACGTAGTTATGATCACAGGCAGAAGGGCCCCTTGGCAGAGAAGGGAGAGTTAGGGCTTAGGAGCCATTTGGATGAGAGATCAAATACCAGTCCCCTCCTTAGAAGCTGATTGAACCACATTTCCTTAGAAAATAGGGATAAAAGTGCCTTCCTCAGATGGGCTGTTGAAAGGCTTCAAACTTATCTCCAAATGAGTCTAATGGTGCCCGGCACATAGGAGGCACTCAGTCACTAGTGGCTGCTGTGGAATATTTTGTATATGACTTTTTCATTTTTATTTTTAAAAATTTTGTTAGTGACAGTTAACATGCTCATGGAATTGTAAACCACAGATACTCATCAAAACATAACCATATTGTGTTTTAGTATTCTTTCTACAAATAATTTTTCTATGTGTAGGTCTTTTTCCATATACATATTCACAAATCTGAAGTTCTCTTTTTCTCATTTATTTTGTAATGGCTTTTTAGATGACTGCAATAATAGAAAAGTTTAACAAAGCATAAAGCACTGCATTTATAGTTCTTTTCTTAGGATAGATTTCCAAAAAGTGACATTACTAGAAGAGACGTGATGAGCACTTCTATGACTTGAAAAAGACTGTCAAGTTTGTTTCTGGAGGGGCTGTGCCATTTGCAGCCACCAGAAAAAGGAGGGCTGTCATATGACATAGGTGGCAAAGCATCCTCCCTTCTGAGTCAGTGATGGGCACTTCTCTCTCTGGTTTCGGTGAATCTGAAGACAGGCTTGGGATCTTCCTCCACTCTGTGCTCCAGGCAGACAAGACAAATAGAACAGAAGTTTTGTGTGCAAAGAAATGTCTTTGCCATCCTTGGAATAAATAAGCATTCCCTTTTAACAGTTTTGCCAGCATTAGGCATTTATTACAAAAACCAAGTCATTAAAAAATGTTGCCTATTTGATAAGCCAAAAATGTGATTTTTAGTTTGTGTTTCTTTGCTTAGTAATGAATTTTCCCCATAAGTTTTTAATCTTCTTTGTGTACAATCTAGACCCTTTGCATGTTTAGCTATTGTGTCTTTGTGATTTTCCATGCTAACATGATGAATGCTTTATTTTTCATTTTAAAGGAATACTTGCTGTTCTACAAGAAAGTAGATTGTTCCTCTCCCTCTGGCCCCAAAACAAGGAAAAGTACAGCTTGCACAACATTCACATTTTGATTTGTTCTCTTAGAGCTTAACGATAATTGCCAGGTTTATAAAAATGGTTGCCTCTGGGGAGTGGACCTAATCACAGGGTGGTAAAAAGAGCTGTTCCCATGGTGCTTCGGTGCCCTTTGGCTTTTTTACCCATGTGAATGTAGTTTCAAAAGTTTACAGTTTTCCTAGAGCTATAATTGATCCATCCTGCAATATCATATCCTATCCCCCCCCATCTTACACAACTCCTCTAATCATCCCATTGTCCTTGGGGGTGTCGTGTCTGGCTGGCCGGCAATCTTTGGGGTTCCTTGGCTTTTCCAACACATGGCACTGCACATGGCAGTGTCTTCTCCTTCATCTTCAGGGTCCAGTGACTTCCAGCCTGTGGCTGCTCCCTGTGGCTTCTCTTTCTGTGCCCAATTTCCTTTGCTCATAAAGACTTCAGCCATGTTGGACCAAGGCTGCCCTCGTTCATCTGGGTCCATCTTCACTAATAACATCTTCAAGGCCCCATTTACAAATGGCCTCCAGGGCTTGGGGCCTGAACAGGCCTCATGGGAAATGATTTAATCCACGATGCTGCTATTAGGCCCAAATAGTGACTGGGGAGGGGGTAAATACTAAAGTTGAAATATATATATAATTTTCTGTTATTTTTCTATAAGGTTTATATTTATCAATTAAAAAGTAGCCTTTGGGAATTTTGATAATTATTTCATTGATAATAAGGAAGAATAACATTGTTACATTTAATCTTAGCATGTGGTAATATAATATTGTCCTCTTATTTATTAAAGCTTCTGTATCAATCAATAAAGTTTTGCAGTTTTCTTCTCATGAGATCACAAGTTTTCCTGGCTTACTTATTCCTACACATTGTTGCAATTGTGAATACGTGGGTTTTTTTCCTTTTAATCAAATTTTTCACAAAAAAAGCTAGCATCCCAGGAAAAGGTCACATCCGTGTTGACAGGGAATTCTGAAATTTCAGAGCCAGACTGACTACACTTAGCTGCTGCATTGTAGTGTCCGGTGCTAACTCTGGCTGCATGCATCGAAGCCATCCAAACCCCAGGCTTCCAGAAACAGCTGGTTATTCCTCCATCCAGACAAGCACAGGTGGAGACACTCTGGCATCTATCCAGGTAATATAAAATGTTGGGGGCCACAGATGCTCTTGAAATGTTGGTGAAAGCTGGGGACCCTTGTCCCAGGAAGACACAGAAAAGCCTAAAAGTGTGGGTGTGTGCACGTGCACACACACTTACGCCACCTTAGTGGAGTCAGCCATACCCACCCTGGGCCTCAGCTTGGCATCCCTTCCCACGGACAGCTCCAGCTGGGAAGCTTTGGTCCCAGCCTGCTGTGCAGGCCATCCGGTAAGAGGTCTCCAGGTGGGACTGGCAGAGGGAAGAGAAGCAGGACCCATTTTTGTGGTAACTGTTCCCCTACAGCCATTCAGATAAAAGGACAGATTTGGAGTAAAGAGAAGAAATGTCCTCAACTGCAAAGAATTCCAATAGAATGCAAATTCGCATGCCTACAGGGGCCCGGTGGAGAGGACAGGAACATGGCAAAAGGGAGAGGGAATAGCCCCACCCAGAGGGATTACTGTTACCAGATCTTTTGATTTTCCAAGAGAATATGGAAAATTCTATTACATGAAGTCTCCCAGTATTTAAATACAGACTACTTAAAAACCACACACAACCAACTCAGAGGACCATAAAACATTTGTGAGCTACCTTTAGTCCACTGACAGCGTTTTGAAACACGAGCAGTGGGGGGCAGACCCTCTGCAAGGTGCTTATGTGGTTTCAGGCCCCAGCCAGCGGGGAGAGGCAGTGTCCTCAGTGTGTGCAGCAGTGTCACCGTTACCTGGTGTCGGAGGCTGAAGAACGGAGCCTAATCCTTGGAACTTCTAAATGTTACCTTATCTGGAAGAAGGGTCTTTGCAGATGTAATGAAGGATCTTGAGATGGGGCACTATTCTGGATTACAGTCCTAAATGCCATCACTTGTTCCCTTATAAAAGAGAAGTGGAGATTTCACACTCGCATGGACACACACATGCACACACGGAAGGTGACGTGAAGATTTGAGGGAGATTTGAAGATGCTGACCTTGAAGATAGTGATGTGGCCGCGGTGCGCGCAGCCACCAGAAGCTGAGAGGGGCGAGTGAGCACTCGTCCCCGGAGCCTCCGGAGGGTCTGCGGCCCTGCCACACCCGGCGTTTATGGGCATCCTGACCCTGGCCTCTAGCCTCCAGAATTGTGAGAGGATAAATGTGTTGTTTTAAGCTGCACAGTTTGTGGTAATTTTTATAGCAGCCACAAAAAACTAACACACTGGGGAATGTGTTAGAAATGCAAATTCTGTGACCTTGCTCCAGACCTGCTGAATGGAAACCCTGGGAGCCAGGCCCAAGTCTGTGTTTTCGCAAGCCCCTCCCGCCAGGAGTTTGAAAAGTAGTTTATAAAGTAAGGGTTTGAAAACTCAGGTGCCTGCGGGGCGTGGGGCTGGCATTTCATGCAATGTGTGAATGGGGCCTATGACAGGATTGGAGTGTTAGACCCAGAGGCATTCAGATTTTTACAATCATTGAAGTGCCAAAAAAAAAAAAAAAAAAAAAAAAAAACACCTATGGAAAGGACTTAACCCCTGGGCCACCAGTTTGAAATCCCAGACACGAAGACTAGAGGTGAGGTCTGGCCCCTGACACAGTGCTTGTCACCCTCCCTGGGCTCGTAAGGAGGGAGCAAGGACCCATTCCAGGAGAGTCACCCCTGGTAGGACTGGGGCTCAGGTAGCGGCTTCCAGGTGGACGGATGTGGGCTCTGAGCCTTGGGTTGTGATCCACAGGAACCCATTTTGATAACTAAAACCCTTTATCCATTGAATTTGTGACACTGATGTCTGAACACACACTAAATGCCAGGCACTGTCATTGGCACCAGGGATACTTTAGTTACAAAAGATACAAAAATCCCTGCCACTTTGGATTATTTTTATGTGGCATATCAACAGTTTGCTTGTCAGATTCAATAAAATGAGAATGCCTTTCACTGCCCCAACACAACAAAGCTCTTTTCTCGCTCTGGGGACTCATTCTTAAACTGAGACCGGATCCCTGACAGTCAGCTTTAGGCCAATGGGGCATTTTAAAATATCAAATATGTATTCAGCTATTAAATTTGAATCATGTGAAGAAACTTAACTTACTGGTTAGTATTACTTTTTTAAAAAACTCATCTCTGTGGCAGAGAAAGTGTACCCATCTTCCTTAACTAGCAAAGTGCAAAAAGTTAAGTGCTCATTGGCACTTTAGAAGCCAGGTCTAGAGTTAGTCTACAGATGATCCTTCCACAGTTAACTCCAGGCAGGAAAGCTGACCCTTTAGCAGGCTAAGTTCACAGAGCTTTTCCTTTTTCCAAATTTTTATGTGACTCAGTGCGTTGAGAGTAGATGCGTGAACGTTTTCCTCCTCATTTTGCCCATGAGGAAATGGAGACCCAGTGTGCAAACCAGGAAAACCAAGAACAAGTCTTGACCTTTAGGGACAAAGGACACTTGGGAAACATTTAAAGGCGTTGCTTACTCTTAACGGGAGACATGCAGATGGCTTAACTCTTGACCCAAATGCAAAAGTACTGGCACAGAGGGAGAGTGTCTGCTTTCTTTTTTCCAAATGGCAAATGGTCTGCTTATTTTAATTTCAAAAGGGAAGTTTCTCATTTATAGGAAGGTGGGATTTCATGCCTACTTTCTAAGTTGCTAATTTAGGAACTTTCTCTCTTACAATTGTGTGACTAACGCCATCACAACTGCTACTGTCAGAAAGAAGAGAGCCTTTCTGATTTGTCACATGCCCAAGGCCAGAGTTTCTGCAAAACTGGTATCCGGGAATTTTAGGCTTTTTGAAAACCTGACACCACTCTTAGATTATACCCAAAGCAGAAAAGAGTTAAGACAGCAGACGCAAGACTGTTATCCTTAGAGAGTCCAGCTTGCGAGGCTGGTCCTTGGCTGGTGTCTGGGAACTTGGCAGGTAATATTTCCTTAAACGATAAGGGTGGCTCACTGTGCTTACACTGTTTGTACACACAAAGTGATTTATACTGAACACCTGCTTTCCTTCAGAGAATCTTGCTAAACAGAGTACCTTTGTGACCAGCCCCAGTAAAAACCCTGGGTGCTGGTTCTTTAATGAGCAACCCTGGTAGACAGCAATTTGCATGTATGTGACAACTTTTTGCCACAGGAGTTAGTTGTGTTCTTTGTGACTCCACGGGGGAAAGACTCTTAGGAGCTTGCTTCTGGTTTTCCTCTGGGCTTCACCACCTGCACCTTTCCCCTTTGCTGGTTTTGCTTTGGATCCTCAGGCTGTGCTGAGCCCTGTGAGTCCTCCTAGGGAATCACCGAACCCAGGGCTCTTGACACATGTCCTCACCATTAGCCAACAGTATGCTGACCCTGACGTCTTGAAGACTGAAAACAATCTGAAGGTTTTCAAATTTCCATTCTACATGTATGATTTTTTCTTGTAAGACTTCTTAGAAGCTAGTTGCCACAAAAGGATTCCTCAACCCCATTGCATCGCTAGCATTTCTTCCTGGCATGGATCCTCTGATGTACTTTAAGGGATGAACTGTGACTAAAGGCTTTCCTGACACTGTCGGTCCACTGATGCTAAGGGAGGAACCATATCCAAAGGTGCCCCCACACTCCTTACATTTATAGGGGTCCTCCCCAGTGTGAGTTCTCTCATGGAGGCTGAGGGAGGAGCTGTAACTGAAAATGTTTCCAGTCACTGAATTTTTAGAGTTTCTCTCCTGTGTGGACTTCCTGATGCTCAATGAGGGATGAACTGTCCTGGAAGGGTTTCCTGTAATCAGGGCAGTTATACAGGTTCTCGCCTGTGTGAGTTCTCTGGTGGAGGGTGAGAGATGAGGACCAGCTGAAGGCCTTTCCACATTCATTCTGTTCATAAGGTTTCTCTCCAGTGTGGAATCTCTAGTGCTGACTAAAGAATGACTGATCACTAAAGTCTTTCCCACATTTGTTGCAATGATTAGGTTTCTCGTTGGTGTGAATTCTCTGCTGGGAAATGATTGCTGAGTGTTGGCTGAGAGTTTTCCAAAATTCATTACAGAGAGATGGTTTCTCCCCACTCTGGATGATCTGATGTTTCCTGAAGGAGGAGCTCTGCCTGAAGACCTTGGCACAGTCCTCCCACTTCTAAAGTTTCTCTCCAGAATTAATTCCCTGATGCTGAATAAGATTTGCACTCTGGCTGAAGGCCTTGCACACTCACTACATTCATAGGGTTTTTTTTTTGCTGGTGCTAAATAAGGAGAGAAGTGCAGCTGAAGGCCCTCCCATGTTCAGGACACTGGCAGTCCTTCTTCTCTGGGACGCTTCTCCAAAATTTCACTGGGATTGGTATCTCCAGGGGGCTGTCCCCTTGGAAGGACTTTGTGAAGTTTAAGTCCCACGGTCCTTCTCTTTGGGGTCTAATTTTGGGAGCTGACTCTTCAAAGATGTTGTACTTAGAAGGCATCTAGTTCTCAGGCCTGGTGCCCCAGTCTGAAAGAAAGTTTTCAAAATGCAAATTTCCTTAAGATGGGAGATGACACTGTTAGCAGAGACAGAAAGCCAGGGGTTGCCGACTCTCTGATGAAGCTCATCTAGGAGGAAAAGCACTTGGAAAGTGCAGACAGGAAAGTCGGTGAAACAAAGCAGACTGAGTGTTAGGAAGCCCATGTGGCTGAGCTGGAATCTCACTGCCATGCTGTGAGCACACTGGAGCTGGAGCACACTGACATCCAACTTTAGGCAGCTGTGACACCTTAATGAGTCATGAAAGCAACTTAAGAGTCGGGCAGCTCAACCTCAGCACTACTGACCTTTTTGGCCAGGTAACTCTTTGTTGTGGGTGCCATCCTGCACGCTGTAGAAGTGTGACAGCATCCTAGTCCTCTACACATTAGATGCCAATAGCACCACCCCCAAAGTCATGACAATCAAAACTGTCTTCGGACATTGCCACCTGTCCCCCGAGGGGCAAAACTGCTCCCAGTCAAGACCAGTACTTCAGGGGGTTGGAACAAGAATTTTTTTTTAATGAAATGGAATGGATTTGAACAGATAGTATTAGCGTATATTACAATAAGGGTAAGTACTGATTTGTAAACTTTTTGTTTCAATTATGTAAGATGCATATACAGCACACATAGTGGGGCTGAGAGGTGAAATGTATATTTTACTGCAGATGATGGTAAAAACAAGTTTGAAGAACACCGACATTATGGTGCTCAGCTTTATCAGAGGTATAGAGAAGAGTCCAAGAGACAGAGAGGCAGAGAGAAGCAAAGGCTATCAAGCCTTGGGTTTCTGCTAGAACTATTGGGAAAGAGAGACTTCCATCCTGAGACTGCTGGCTGAGAGGGTCATTGATGCTTAGAGCTGCCAGAAGCAGAGGGGGCCTGGTTGTGAATGAAGCCCAGAGAGGAAAAGAAAAAAGCCAAGAGAGCAAAACATGCAAGAATGGGACCAAAACCAGAAAGTTTCATTTGAGCTCCTGGATCCAGCCATGCCTTAAGCCATCACCTCTTAATTTTTCATTTAGGTTCATACAGCAAGGGACAGGTGGAAGCTTCAGGGTAAGGAGGGTAGAAGGAGCATGGAACAGGAGCAGTGAGTGCTGAGCCCCACCACAAGACAGCGGTAATATCTCTGTCGCCCCTTGGCTCTTAAGCAGTGAGGTGGAGTCTAAGTTCTCGGGAGTATCATGTCTTACCCAGTGAGACCAGTTCCTGTGGTTATCCCACATGACATCCCAGTACAGGGCCTTCTGGCAGGGATTCAGTCATCCCCCCTCCTCCAGGGAGAAGTCCACTGCCACATCTTGGAAGGTGACCAGCTCCTGAAATGACAAGCCCCTCACACAGCCATGTGGAAATGGGATCCAGGGTGGGTGGGGGTGTTGATAAAGAGCAGACCAGGCTGGGTTCCAGGTTCTCTGCCGGGCAGCTGAGGCTGCACGTGGCCATCCGTGGGCTAGAAGGACCTGTAGCCAGGTAGCCCCCCCCCGTGGAATTCTACAGGAAAATCGCAAGGCATCCTGTCTGACAAAGCACCTACTTAGACCTGACACTTTCCTAAGCCCTGGGGATGCAACAGTGAACAAGAGACAAACCCCTGCCCTTGTGAAGTCCACATCCCACTGGGGGGGAAGCAACAACAAACACATAAATAAGTAAAACACTGGTGTGTTAGATGGTGTTGAGAGATACTAAGGAAAACAAGCAGGGACGGGCATGGGGGGTGTCTGAGGTGGGTTTGAGGTTATGGAGAGTGGTCGGGAGAGGCCTTCCAGGAAG
>PVKY010015400.1:0-10197 GCA_004027775.1 Bradypus variegatus | reverse complement strand
TATGAGGGGTGACAGTGGGATTGGGAAAGCCATAAGGACCACACTCCCCTTTGTCTAGTTTATGGATGGATGAGTAGAAAAATAGGGGAAGGAAACAGACAAATAAACAATGGCACCCAGTGTTCTTTTTTACTTTAACTGCTCTTTTTCACTTTAATTTAATTAATTTAATTATTATTCTTGTTATTTTTGTGTGTGTGCTAATGAAGGTGTCAGGGATTGATTTTGGTGATAAATGTACAACTATGTAATAGTACTGTGAACAACTGAATGTATGATTTGTTTTGTATGACTGCGTGGTATCTGAATATATCTTAATAAAGTGAATATTAAAAAAATGGCCTGTAAACTTGAGAGAGAATAAGTGAGAAGTAATGCATTAAAGGGAAAAAAAATCATCTAAACCACTTAGAGTATGTGGTTTCCTTATTTAAAACAACAAGGAAAAAATCAGTGAAAATAATGTCTTTGTTTTCAAGAGGAGATTTAGGTGCATTCATGGCTAATTTTTCTTGAGTTGGCATTGGACTTAAGAGGGGCATTTTATTACAGTGAGCTGGTTTGAAACTGTTATGGACCCCAGAAGAGCCATGATCTTTTAATCCAATCTTGCTGGGTAGAACCTTTTGATTGAGTGTTTCTGTGGAGATGTGACTCACCCAAATGCGGGTGAGACCTTTGATTAAATTATTTCCATGGAGATGTGACCCCACCCATACTGGGTGGGTCTTCATTAGGGTCCTTTAAGAGAGCTCATCGAAACAAGGAGCTTGGAGAAGCTGAGAGAGACATTTTGGAGAGAAGCCAAGATTGGTAATCCAGAGTTTGCCCCTAGGAGAAGAGTCAACACAGACCCAGATTCTTGGAGATACTGGGAGATGCAGACAGAAGGATGTTTGGAGATGCTTAGCTAAGAGATGAAGCCCAGAGTTTGTCCCAGAGAAGCTAAGAGAAGACTCCCAGGTGCTTAGAGAGAAATACCCCAGGAGAACCAAGCAGAGAGCTGAGAGAAGCTAAGAGAGACAGAAGCCCAGAGATAATTTGGAAAAAGCCATTTTGAAATGCAGCCTGGGAGCAAAGGACTAGCAGATGCCAGCCACATGCCTTCCCAGCTGACAGAGGTGTTCCGGATGCCACTGTCCTTTCTTTAGTGAAGGTATCCTTTTGTTGATGCCTTAGTTTGGACACTTTTATGGCCTTAGAACTGTTAATTTGTAACCTAATAAATCCCTTTATAAAAGCCAATCCATTTCTGGTATTTTGGGTAACAGCAGCTTTAGCAAACTGGAACACACAGAGAACTTTTCTTTAATATAGATAAGAAATGGTATGGTTGCATGGCACTAGGATGGTGAGTTCTAAATCAGATGGTAGGGAGGTTCCCCCTGTGTGCCAATTTTAATTAGGTGAAATATGTTGCCAGTAACATTGTGTTGAGGAATCTGAGGCCACATCCAGCTTCAGGAGAATAATATAATAGCTAACATTTATTTAGCACTTCTGTCATGGCAAACACTGTTTTAAGCCTTTTTAATTATTTAATTAGCTCATTAACAACTATAAGAAACAAGTACCTATATTGCCATTATTTCTATTTTTCAAAAGGGAAAACTGTACAAATCATTAATCTCAGTATCTCCCAAGGGCTAAATTGCCCAGGTTTATATACAGCAAGTAAGATGAGAAGCTGGGATTTTAACCTAGTTCAGATAGCCCTAGATTCTACTCATAATCACTGTAACATAGTTGTATGCCATGTTTGACTGGTGAGATCTTGCCTTGGGTACAGAAGGATGGAGGAATGGTATATAATACATTTGCCACCCTTGAATTCTGGTATTTGCAACATCTTTTGATCATCATTTCTCTCCCTTCCCCTCACACCCAAATTAAACCACTTTCTCTTTCCCATGTTTCCATGCTCTTGTGCTTTTGTATGAGCTGTTCCCTAGGCCTCGAACACCATTCCTTTAGCCCTTTGCCAGATAACCCTTACTCATTCTTTGGAATTGCTTCTATGTGCTTTTTTATAGTGCTGTGTGTCTCTCACTTGTAATATAACACTTTTTATCTTGAATTGTGAAGGTCTCTCTTTTAAAATGAGCTGAAAGACAGGGCTCATATAGTCTGTTTGCTGAATGAATGAGAACCAATTTCTCACCTCACCTCTGCTCCAAACTACCTGTGTTACTGTGGTGGTTTGAAGATGTCATGTATCCTAGAAAAGGCCAGATTCTTTTAATACATTCCTGTGGGTGCAGATGTATTGTGGGTGGGACTTTTTGATTAGGTTGTTTCAATTGAGATGTGACCCACCCCATTCAGGGTGGGTTTTAATCCTGTGACTGGAGTCCTTTATAAAAGAATAAAAGACAGAAAGAGACACAAAAGCCAAGAGATGAAATTCAGAAAAGCACCCAGAGAGAGAGATGGAGCAGCCAGAAGCTGAAAGCAACAAAACCCAGGAGAAAGGACCAGCAGATGCCAGCCAGCCATGTGCCTTCCCATGTGACAGAGGTATCCCAGATGCCAGCAGCCTGCCTTCAGAATCCAGGTATTGTCCTGTTGATGCCTCAAGTTGGACATCTTCACAGCCTAAGAACTGTAAATTGTAAGCTAATAAACCTCCACTGTAAAAGGCAACCCATTTCTGGTATATTGCATTTTGGCAGCTTTAGCAAATTGAAACAGTTGCCTTCTAAAAGTTATCTGCTTTCCAGACCCTAATTTCTCATTGTAATACACAGGGGTGGATTATGTGGACTGTCGAGCTCTGTTATCTTTGGCTTATACCAATTTGAAATTTCCATACATTTTATTCAGTAAAAATTTTGCCAATTTACATTTACATTGTCTATTATAGGCATACAATATGGTGTTTCCTTGGAAAGTGTGAAATCTCCAACTAAAAAAATCAACTTTTTGAGAGGGGTACATGGGAACTTTGACTGTATTGATTGTTTTATTTCTTGAATTGAGCTAGGAGTTACAGAGAGGTGCATCATATTTTTATCTATACAATTTTAAAGTCTGAACTATTTTATAAAAAACAGTAGTAACCTACAAAGAATATAAAGAAAACCAAAAAAATGACTTGTGTGTTAAAGTTAAATCTGTACATACACAGTTACACCAATAGGGAGAAAAGTACCAGTTATGAAGACACAGATTCGTAGGTATACAATGTTATCCCAGCTGTATTTATATGACAGATGGAGAGTAGAATCTTGGGTAATCTGTGTGTCTTCATTAATGAAATCAATTAAGTTTAGAGAAGCTATTTATTAGTAGAGAGATAAAAGTATAATTGGCATTTATAAAGGAGGCTTTGGGGATCCTAATCATAATGGAGCAATGGGTGGATTTCTGGGGACTTGGCAAATGGGTAGAATGCTTACATTTTGTATACCCAAATCTCTTGTTGATCAATTTCTGGAAAAAAAAAAAGTGCTTGAAGGTAACTTGTGATTTATATTAGATGCTAAGATATCTATTTACTGAGATGGTATAATCAGTTTACCTACGTGAGGAAAGCTGGCTGAGAAAATCAATGATGGCCTGGCTCTTCTTTTTTCAAATTCATATTTTCAATTAAACATCTCTTTGTTTACTGTTAACTCTCTTTATAATGATGGCATCTACAAAGATAAAAAAGATAATTTTTTTTAGTTAAAAATTCACAGTACTCATGCTAGTTAAATACTAGTGAAAACTGTCCTTACTTTACCCAATAGATAAAGCTACAAGTTCACAAAGCGATAAAATTTTCTCCACCATTTGAATGCTGTGAAATATATTTTTAAACGTGTCAGAGCAGGAGGGAAGCTAGTTTGCAGGCTCACACATTGGATTTCCATATTTCTGTTGTTGCAAATAAAGTCACTTTGGGGCAAGATGGCTATTGTTGGCAGAGTGTTCTGAAGGGGCCTCAATAATTCAGTTAAAACTAGACCGTATCCCACCATAGCAAATATCATTCCACAGAAAAACTCTTTACAATATTTTTCCAAGATCCAGGCACTAGTCATCTTTTTTTTTTTTTTTTCACAAAATAACATAGTTTGATAAAATTCCAGTAAAAAGAATTGAGACTCTCTTGGCCTTCCTTAAAATGGGAATGACCTTTTTTTTAGCTAGCATGGCAAACTAAACAAATAGTATAGCAATTTAACTTGAGAGTTTGCTTATATGTAGATGTTCCGTATCAGGAGGTACAACTAGGGCTCACATTTAAACACCGCTGGCTTGGTAATTGTTACATGACAGAGGCTAAAGAAGGTTCTGGGGTGAGGCCCATGAATCCGCACTTTAAAAAGTACCCCAGGCAATTCTTTTGCACACTTTAGGAAAAGCCTCAGAGAATAACTCTTAATAATTCCAAAATAGAAATCTGCTCTTGGTTAAGAGGGGCATAAAATGAGTGAAGATATCACTGGAGAGTTGAATAGTTTGGCATGGCTAACAAAAGATAATAGGTTCTTTTCGAAATATTTAGTCAGTCAACTGGAATTAAACCTAATTGTGGACTTGGATTTTCATTTTGTTCCACTGAATAGTCTTTGGAGTAATCACTAACTACAGATTAGTTTTGGCCTTCTAAAAACTATTCTCCTTAATTATGTAGAAATCTCTTCTGTTTTCAGCCTTTGTATCATTAGTGTTTTGTACTGCAGAGCTGATTTTCCTTGTTAAAGAATGAATCCATTGATCTAGCACCTTATTGCAGGTATTCTCAAACATGGCTGGATATCAAAATCATCTATGGAAATTTTTAAACCTGTAGCTGCCCAGACTCCACACCTCCCCCTAGTGAGAATCTCTGGGTGCAGAGCTTCAAAATCTATACCTTTAAAAGCCTCTCTGTGCAGCCAGACTTGAGAACCACTTGCTTAATGATTGCAAAGGAGACTTTTCTTTGAGGCTTTCAAACATATTTTTCTTTATTATACATTTTCTTTCCTCCTGCTGTAGCCAGAACTGGTACTGTGCTAGAATCAATGTATTCCCTGAAACTCTCAATTTTGTGCTATGCCAGCTCTGACAGCTGAAGTGAAGTGGGCTTTACTTCTGGTGCTGATAAGCCAAAGAGGCCCAAGATACAATGACAAGTGTGACGTTTTCTCTAAATGGCAGTTTAATCATGTTGATGAACAGTTACGACTAACTGCCTTTGAAGCAGTGCGATAGTTTCATCCCATCTGGTCTGAAGAGCTGGGGCAAGGAGGTTTTGGAGAATTTAGCACCTAGATTCTTGAACTACCTTGGTACAATATTGGGTAATATGAGCTTGGCTGTGCTTAGCAACAAAGTTGCTGGTCAGTCTAAAATACTTAGGTTTAGGTCAAGTTTGAGAGGAGATACCGGGCTTCCTGACTTCCTGACTCTGGAATTACTGACACAAGAAAACTTAGACAATTTTAATGATGCCCAAGACAAGTTATTTTACAACTTCTCTGGCTTATGCCTGGATTGTCCAAGGTACTGCAACCATTAGATCCTTTCATGTTTTTCCTATACTCTTCTTCCTGAGCTTGTCTGTGTAGTTCTACGACAGACTATAAGTTTCCAGAAAGCAGGGACCATTTAGGTCCCTTTTCTGGCAGAGTCAGACCCACATGCCCAACACTTTAGAATGAACGCAGACCTAGTATTCTTTCGAGAAGCATTCAAATTTCACTTCTAGTTTCCACACCCCAACTACCAAGGTGACAGAAGTTGCTGCCCATAGCCTAAGGGCGAGTAATGTGAGAACTAAACGTACCTTCCTTCAGCTGGTGCTCAAACTATGAAAGTTACCAGAACACCCCATGTTTAGTCAGTCACCGGAATGCTCTTCGTCACTGAAGGAAGGAAAAGGTCTCCAAACTTTCAAATAACATGCAGCAAGGGCTGTAACCATCACTTTCTGACAGGTGCCTTTAAAATCTTGTAACTCAAAGCGAGGTCCTCAGACCAGGAGCATTAGCATCACCACCTGGGTGCCTGTTGGGAAGGCACAATCTCAGATGTCCACTCTCGAGTTACTGGATCAGAATTTGCATTTTAACAAGCCACCCAGGGATTACCTATTCATATTAGAATTTGAGAAATTAACTGATCTGGTAATCAATCAGTCAAGCGCCCCGCAGCCCCCGAAAACGGAGACTCAACCCTTTGTGCCCGCCTTGCCTCCCTCAGCGCGGTAGCAACCGAACCCCCAGAGACATCGGAGTCGGAGCTGCCGAGGGTGTGTCGGTGATTGGCTGGCGCAGCCACGTGGCTGGCTCTGGGCATCCCGTGAAGCTGGATTGGCTCTTGCGGGCGCTGACGGACAGGGGGGGGGCGGGGCAGAGCCCTGCCGGCGGGGAGCGCGCGGTGGCCCCAGGGGCGAAGGCGCGAGAGCACTAGTGCGCGTGCGCGAGCGGTGAGGCTTTCTCCCCAGCCGTCGGAAGGAGCCGGAGCATTTCTCCGGAGGTAAGCGGTTCCTCAGGGCGGTCCCCACCTGCTTCTCTGCGGCCGGGTCCGGCCAACCGGGTGGGGAGGGGCTGGGGCTGGACGGGGCAGGGGAAGATCTGGAATCCGCCGGCTCGGAGAACCCGCTTCGCAGGATGATGCAGACCGGGGCTCAGCCACTTCCCTCGGTGCCTCGGTTTGCCTTTTCCCATCCCCTTATGCACCTCCCCATCCTCCTCACCGCGGTGACAGGTCCGCCTTTAGGGAATTGCCCACCTGGCAGCCTCGCTTCTGTCTTTGTTTCCCGCCCGGAGGGATGCTGGAATCGGCCCCCTCCCCAGGTGAAGGGTGCGGGTAGTGGGGCGGGGGCGTCAGGGGCGCTAGACCCTGACTGGGGCCGAAGAGAAGGTGACTTGAATGCGGCGGGACCTGGGAGAACGAAAATAAAATGTAGTGTCACTTAGACCAAGCCCGTGGGACTCGAACCTCTGGAGCCTTTGGACCCAAAGTAATCCGGCAGCTGCGAGCGAAGCCGAATTCCAAGCGTTTAGATGCAGAATAGCCCTCCTGCCTTGGTGCGGGTGGGGGCGGGAGGGCATGACCGGTGGGAGCAAGCCCGGGTACTGCCCGGAAGAGGCTTCGCTACCCGCTGGACCTACAAGCGAGCTCTCGCCCGAGAGTTTCACGAAAATTGAACCCTTTGAGCTTGCTTCGGAATCCAGATATTCATTAAGAGCCTAAAAAAATTCTTTTAAGCAGTTGGGCATTGGTGCAGCAGGTCTAAATGAGTGGCTACAAAAAAGAATTACAGATACAGTGAAGCTGATGACTGGTAAACTGTGAAGAGGGAAATGCCTGCAGTGAACTGCAGACCAGCTCATCACTCTGAGATTTTTCTTCAAGAAGACAGTTCTTTTGGGGAGTTGGGGGAGGGGGAGGATCT
This sequence comes from Bradypus variegatus, assembly GCA_004027775.1. Lineage (NCBI taxonomy): Eukaryota > Metazoa > Chordata > Mammalia > Pilosa > Bradypodidae > Bradypus > Bradypus variegatus. Next base: position 2,822 of record PVKY010015400.1, on the reverse strand, counting down.
GGGGGTGATAATCTCTGTAAACTGAGTTTTTGCTGGGGCTGCCCACGTGGGTTATTAACTTATTTTCTGTAGGTTAATGGACTGTAGGGAGAGAAAGGGAAGGGTTTAGATTAAAGCTATTCAGACCCCCTTAATTATTTGAAAAGCATGTGTTTAAAGAAGACGCTTTGGCTGCCAGAAGAGTGTGTGGAGGGGGAGGGTGTCTCCTTTAAGTCATACTTGGAAAAGAGGAGAATATATGCAGGAGCTTAAGAGCAGGTTAAAACTGCAAGGTATCCCCTGCCTCTCTCCTTTCCTTTTCCCCAGATCTAAAATAGCAAGAGCATACTGTACATCCTTAGAGTGAAACATAGAAAGTCTACTGGTTAATTTGTTAGTTTGTTGGATGTACCTGGTAGTCTTTTCTTGAAGAAAAGGTTCTAACTTCTTTTGGAAATATTTTACTGTATTCTCGAGTTTTCATGTAAGCCATTCAGAACTTATTTTGGTATGAAAGAGACAAGGATTTCTCTTTACCTCAATGCTTGGAAAAATCCTAATACCATTTCAAAACTCTTTTGTTATCTTGTCTTTCCCTACAGAGTTACATTTTAGGAAACAGTCTGATTTTCAAACAGTATACTTGCTGGGAAATCAATTTGTTTGGCAAGTTAAAACAAATTGAAGAGGAAGTATTTACATTTGTTAGGGGCATCAGAACTCACCTTTATCAGCTGAACCAGTTTAACTTTGGGTAAATGAAGAGAAGAGAGAAGTTGCTACTTAGATGGTTGGGAACATAACAAATGTTCTTAGTTAAGTGAGATAAAGGTTGTCACCTGATAGATTGGAACACAAAGCAAATTAGTGGGAATAATTTAAAAATTTGTCAGTTATTTTTTTAGCTTGTCTGTGATGGTGGTATGCAGAAGGAAGGAATCTGAGGGTGGGGTAGGTGGTACAGTTTGGAAAGTATATACTTTTACATCTAGAGAAAAAAATGTCATTTTTATTACATAAACCACACAAAGGGTGTGCCGTCTTTATGTTTAGGCTGTGGAAGGGAGGCAGGAGTTTTGAAAAGGTTGAGAAACACTGAATAGGTTAAGCAAGGGAAAACAGGAAGATTGGCAAGTTTAGTGCATCTTGAGGGAAGCAATGTACCTCAGTGACCTACAGGACAACGTTTTATTTTCTGATTCAGTAAAAGCCCACTAGTGTTGTTTTCAAAGCAACAACAAAACCATTTTCTTTCTATTGTTTCTGTCCCCTGGGTCAGGGGCTGGGAGGATGGAGAGCATTTGAAAGAGATTAGTGTCTGACCTGCATACCTAAGCAGTAGTGTCCTTTGAGGAGGATCTGTGTCACGTTGTATAAATATAAGAGCCTTCATGTTGCAAAGGGTCCGAGCACCTTCCTAAGGACAAAAGCTGTAAGATAGAGTTGGATAACATTGCCATGGGTGGGGGCAAGAGGTGAGATCATTTGATACCCAAGCACTGGGGGAAAATAAAGAGCCAGGACATGTTTAATTTGGTGAGCCTCTGGTGCTTGTGTTTGGAGCTTTGAAGAAGCTTTTCCAGGCAGAACTGCCTCGTTATTGGCCAGCCTGGCTTTCTTTATATGGCTTCCAGGGGACCTGCCATTCACATAGCGGAGGCTCCAATGGATATGACATGTCTCCAGTAAGCATCAGCTGTGTTTTTAATGTGCTCTAGAAAAGAAAGTCTCAGAAAGACAGAAATCTAGGCTGCCTTCTTTCTGTTCCTTGGTTCCTGTCACACACAGGTTTCTAGACAACAAGGTGTGCCCTCCCTACCAGTAGATGGTGCTACTGTCTCTGGGAATTCCTGGAGGAGATAAAATATGGAGCTAGCAAATCAGCAGTGTGTAGCCTCTAGTCTAGAGATTTTGAAAGGCTGTGTCAGCTCTCAATCAGAGAGAAATCTCAAAGAAAATAGTTCAGAAAGCCAGAATGTTTATATAAGGTAGGAATAATGTCTTGTGGTTACTTTGTTGGTGTGAGAGTGTATGTTTGTGTGTGTAGTAGGGAAGAAGGCAAAGGATAAACTGACAATTAAGCATCATACCACAGATTTTGAAAGTACTTTTCATACATGTTGGTTAGTTGAACATGAGATTGAAATCATGATTCATCTACAATCCTTCACAACTTCATAGTTTTTTTTTTCATAGATTTTTTACAGGCAGACCAGCTTTGCCTGTAAAGCTAGTCTGCACACATGGGTGGGACTTTTGAAATTCACATGTGACTTAAACCTGATTAATATACAGTAATTTTATGCCCTGAAAATAGTGATGAATGTATTAGTAAAAAATAATGCTGGTTAACTAGTCACTAGATTTGAGGGTTGGCCCAGAAGGCAGGTCAAATTTATTCTGAATCAGTGTCTTCTAAAACTAGAAAGTTCCTAACAAGTATTTTTAGATTTTCTTAGGTCATGCTGTCCTTTCAGGCTTGTATTGGCAACCGAAAATTTGAACTTTGGTTTTGTTGACTTTATTAACCAGAGTTTATTCATCCATTCTCCTCTTTTGAAATAACTAGATGGGCTATTTTTAGATAGATATTCTTTGTTCACTGGGATTGGTGAGTTGGCAGGTGTTTCTTAAAATCCCTTCCAAATCTAAAATTCTATGGTTAAGTGATTCTCATAAAGTATTTTGAAGCCTCTGGAAAATTCTCATTTAGAAGGTATTTTCACATTGTGAACCTAGATCACAAAGAAATTTCAAGTCTTGCTAACATATCTGCCCAGATAAATAGTTATGGATTATTTTAGAATTGTAGTAGTTCAGAGTTGGAAGGGACTCCTCATTTT
>PVKY010015399.1:0-10236 GCA_004027775.1 Bradypus variegatus | reverse complement strand
AGTCTTAAGGCCATAAAGTGTCCAAGGTAACGCATCAGCAATTGGGTACCTTCACTGGAGGGTGGCCAATGGTGTCCAGAAAACCTCTGTTAGCTGGGAAGGCATGTGGCTGGCATCTGCTCCAAAGTTCTGGTTTCAAAATGGCTTTCTCCCAGCACATTCCTCTCTAGGCTGCAGTTCCTCAAAAATCTCACTCTTAGTTGCTCTTGGAATATTTGTCCTCTCTCAGCTTCTCTGGAGCAAGAGTCTGCTTTCAACAGCCATCTTTAAACTGTCTCTCATCTGCAGCTCCTATGCTTTCTTTAGAGTGTCCCTCTTGGCGGTACCAAGCTTGCTCCTTCTGTCTGAACTTATATAGTGCACCAGTAATTTAATTCAGACCCACCCAGTGGGTGGGCCAACACCTCCACAGAAATTACCCACAGTTGGATGGGGTGCATCTCCATGGAAACACTCAAAGAATTACAATCTAATTAACACTGATAGGTCTGCCCGCACAAGATTACATCAAAGATAATGGCATTTGGGGGACATAATACATTCAAACTGGCACAATGGGGCATGGAGGAGAATCAGGAGCCAGGAGGGACATGAAATCTTTTCTAGGAAAATGGAGATAGGGGTGGGGGTGCGTGGGGCAAACCTGGAGGAAGTGAGAAATCTGGCACCACCTAGTCCTGGCTCAGCGACCAACTTCCCGAGGGACCCCCGGGGCTGTTCACTTTTGGCTCTGTGAGAGCAGGAGGGTAACTGACCACTCAGCTCTTTGCTCCAAGACTCAATAACTCTCATGCCTTGGGGAGCCCAGTGGTGGGGCCATGGCCTACTGTCCAGAGTCCAAACTCAAGAGCTGGGGAAACACAAACTAAGGATAGACCAGAGACGTGTGCAAGTGAGAGACACCTCCAGTCCGTGAAGGAGATGAGCCCCAGGACAGAAATAGGCGAGAGTATGGACCAGCAGAACTAAGCAGGTGGAGAAGCAAGAGGGGTGGAGGTCATCCGGTGAAAGACTCAGAGGACTGGGATTGGGTGGGGTTGGTGAAGGACTAGAAATCCAGATGCAAGAATTTAATTTGCTTGTAGAGGTGTTGGGAAGTTGCTTCAGTTTCCTGATGCTGGGGACATATTTCTGCTTTAGCCCACGTTTAAATATCAAGTAGCTAAGTGTTTACTAGATTCTAAAAGTGGGGAGATGGTCAGAGAGATAATGTATATAACTAGACTGTAAGCCTTTGGGGACAAGAACCGCATTTTGTTCACCGTTCTATCCCCAGCATCTAGAACAGGGCCTGGCCACGTGATTATTCCTGAAATGTCTAAATGAATGGATGACTGCATGAATGAGCCAGGGCTCCAAGCACATACCCTGATGTTTACTGAACTGAACTCTACGGGAAGCAGACAGGAATGACGCGGAACACCCCCTTGCCTCTCATCCCCTCCTCTCTCCTCAGCTCCGTGTGCAGTTCTCCACAGACTCCAGGGTACAGAAGATGTTCGAGATCCTGCTGGACGAGAACAGTGAGGCCGACAAGCGGGAGAAGGTGAGCGAGCGTCGGGCAGTGCCGCCAGCAGAGGGCGCTCTCGGAACCCGCCGGGTGACCGCACGCCCGCTCCGGGCCCCGCCCGCTCCGGGCCCCGCCCGCTCCGGGCCCCGCCCGCTCCGGGCCCCGCCCGCTCCGGGCCCCGCCCGCTCCGGGCCCCGCCCGCTCCGGGCCCCGCCCCCACAGGTGCGGAGAGAGCGAGCGGGAGGCGGGTCCTTGAAGAACGTGGAGGAAAACAGGCCAAAAGTTAAGCATTTTAGAAAATTGAACAGTGAACTGTAAGAAGGGCCGGAATTAGGGTGAGGCGGGTGAGGTAAGTCATGCAAGGGCAGGGTCACACCCTGGCTTTAAAATTTTGATGTTTTGTTCATCATGGATTTTTTTTTGCATGAATTTTGATTTTTAAAAATATTGCGTTAAATAATGTTTGTCTTGATTACTGATTTTTTTGGCACCCCCTTAAATTTTGCACCCAAGGCACGCAAATTGTGTACCTCATCACCTTGCCGTAGTCCCGGCCCTGAGAAACAATAACACATTAAAATAATGTTTATTCCATTAAAAATATGGCAAAAAGTCATTTTGAAATATTGAAACATTTACTCATAATCTTTTTAACCACACTTGGTTCCTATTTTTCACGTTCCTGTCTAGTACTTCTGCAGAGAAGAATAAATTATGAAAATTTGAGTGTTTTACCTCTAGAAGAACTTGACAGGCAATGCCTGGGGAATTTTTGTTGGTTTTATGGTCAATAAATTCATATAATATGCAAATATCTTTTATAACAAACGCTTGGGAAGACTTAATGAGTTGTTATAGGATAATGTGCTTTGAAAAGTACACAGCCCTTGATGGATCGAGAGGGATAATGGTTCTTTTCACGCCAGCCTGGGAATGCTCTAGCAAGCTCCCTCCTCAGCTTCTCAGTCTTCGTCTCTTTTCCCACCTCCTACCTCTCCTTTCTCAGGTCCTGCTTGCGGATTCCCATTCCAGATCTGGAGGCATTTAACATATATGTATCCTCAAGTTGGAAGGCTTTGGGGTGGGGATGGATTTAGGAACCTTCTAGCTCAATTGTCCTAAAATTGCAGAGGAGGAATCTGGGGCTCAGAGAGGTGCTGTGACTTGCCTAAGGTCACACAGCTAGCATATAACAGTTGGAACTCATACCCAAGCCTTTACAGTCCTGTCCAGTGCTCTGTCTTCCACACTGCCCACCTTCCTGGGAACCCCTAGAGCTTTAGATTACTCTGAACAGTAAACAAACAGAAAATGTCAAAACCGTGTTCAAGGAAAAATTTAAAAGGACAGTAATTCTTCAAGTAAAAATGCCTCATTTCTCTACCTTTTTCCAGTCCTCATTCATAAGCACGAATACACAGTTTTATTTTAACATTAAGTACAGTTAGAGTGAACCTACGATTCAGATTCTACTTGTGAATGTCTTTTCCAGGTTGCTCTGTCATTTTTCCATTTATGACTTTAATTTCATCAAATTGGTCTTTATGCAAGTTGTTTTGTTTCTTCTTTTGAATTATGTTCTTGGGCTGTGTTTCCAGGAGTAGAATTAGAAGGTCAGAGGAGATGAAGATGATTTGAAGACCAGCCCTTGCACTTGGCCTATGGCCAAGGCCTCACCAGCCCTATGTCCTAATGACCCTCACTGTCCCTTCCCTCCTTCAGGCCGCCAACAACCTCATCGTCCTGGGCCGCGAGGATGCAGGGGCTGAGCGGATCTTCCAGAACAATGGGGTTAACCTGCTGCTGCAGCTGCTGGACACTAAGAGGCCTGAGCTGGTGCTGGCTGCAGTGAGGACCCTGTCGGGCATGTGCAGTGGCCACCGAGCGAGGGTATGGACCAGCGGAGGGGTGCCTGGCCTGGGATGGCAGCCACCCGGAGATCTGGAGGGCGACCTGTGGGCAGGGCTGTGGGTGGCACAAATAGACTTGGTCGCATGGCCCAGGATTCACAGAGGGCACCCCTTTTTCCTTTGAGCTGGAAATGGGTTTGACTACGATAAGTTAATTAAAAGTGGTTTATGAAGAAAAGCTGAACCCAAAGGCTGTGACAAAGGGAGGTGACAGTGGCTAAAGAGGGACGGGCACCCACATCTCTGGACTGCTCCTGGGTAGGGGGGTGTCCAAGATTGAGAGGGAGGAACCAGCACTGTCCAATAGAAATATAAGGTGAGACACGCGTGTCAATTTCAATTTTCTTTTAGTAAAAAAAAAAAAAGAAACAGGTGAAATTAATTTTAATATACCTTATTGAATCCAACATATCCAAATTATTATCATTTCAACATGTAATCAGTATAAAAACTATTGCACATCTTAGTTTGGACGCGCCACACTGCGAGTGCGCCATGGCCCAGGTGGCATGTACCCACTGTATTGGGCAGCACAGCCCTAACTTCTGGAAACTTGTGTCAAAGGCCTTCCCCGGCTGCAAGAGGCAGCGGCTGCCTGGGCTAATGCCCTGTGGCATGGGGTGTGGTGGGGGTGGTTATCACCCACCGACAGCCTGCAGGGCATGTGGGAGAGGGACAGGGCAGCTGACTGTCATTCTCACTGGGGATGCAGGCCACAGCGATTCTGCACACAGTCCCGGTGGACCGTGTCTGTAGCCTCATGGCCGTGGAGGACGAGGAGATGTCTCTGGCCGTCTGCAACCTGCTCCAGGCCATCATTGACTCCCTGTCTGGGGAGGACACGCGGGAGCATCGCGGGAAGGAGGAGGCCCTGGTCCTGGGTAGGAGACACTTGTTAGTTTCTGTTTAAGGGGGCGGTGAAAAGGGAGAGTCAGTCACCACCTTAGGCTGGGCATCTTCCCGTCGGTGGGGGTGGCCTGGTTTTATTTTTACAGTATATTCATTTTCTGATTATAAAAGTAACTGAGGCTTATTGGAGAAATTTGGGAAACTACAGAAATATGTAAAGATGAAGAAAAAATACCTGTAAGCACCCCCTTCAGAAAACCACTATTACTGCCTGTGTATCCTTCAATCCTTCAGTCTTCTCCCTCCCTTTCCCTTTTTCTCTCTCTTAACAGAATTGGAATTCTGCTATGGAATATTTTGTGCCCTTTTTTAAATTTCCAAAATACTATATTTGAATATTTTATACCAGTTATACCATAGTGGACCATTTAATATTCTCAAAAAGAGTTACTTTTGACTTTAGTAATTATCAATTTTACATTATTTCATTCCTACATACATGTACACATAGTCTTGTGCCTCTTCCTAGGTGCTAGGCATCATTGTATCATTTCAGAAATTCCTGCTCTGACTGAATGCATCTCTGAAGGCAACTTTACTCACAGAAAGCTTAACTTTTTTCTTTCTTTTTTTTCAAATTCGGTTTTATTGAGATATATTCACATACCATACAGTCATCCATAGTGTACAATCAGTTGTTCACCGTACCATGATATAGTTGTGCATTCATCACCACAATCGATTTTTTGACATTTTCCTTACTCTAAAAAAAAAGAATAAAAATAAAAGTAAAAAAGAGCACCTAAAGCATTCCATCCTCCCATCCCACCCTATTTTTCATTTATTTTTTGTCCCCATTTTTCTAGTCATCTGTCCATACACTGGATAAAGGGTGTATGAGCCACAAGTTTTTCACAATCACATGGTCACATCGTGTAAGCTACATAGGTATGTAATTGCCTTCAAGAATCAAGGCTACTGGGTGGCAGTTCAACAGTTTCAGGTATTACCTTCTAGCTATTCCAGTACACTAAAAACTAAAAAGGGATATTTATAAAGCATGTAAGAATAACGTCAGAGTGACCTCTCAGCCACTGAAACTTAATTTTGTTTCATTTTTCTTTCCCCTTTTGGTCAAGATTTTCTCAATCCCATGATGCCAGGTCCAGGCTCATCCCTGGGAATCATGTCCCACATTGCCAGGGAGATTTACACCCCTGGGAGTCATGTCGCACATAGGGAGTAGGGCAGTGTGTTCACCTGCCAAGTGGGCTCAGAGAGAGAGGCCACATCTGAGCAACAAAAGAGGTTCACGTAGATACCCAAAGTTCCAGAGACTGACCAGGTTATGCACAAAGGGATCAGCATCTCAGAATTTAGGGATAACCACTACAACTCAGGAATAGATGTGACTGATATAAGAGCTTGCCATCTAGGGACCTTTACAATAAGGATTCCCCTGATAACCTGTGCTCTCAGACTCAATTATCAGAGCTTACACATTATAGTTAGTCCATTTTAGTGAAGTGTTATAATGTTTGTTTTTTCGTTTCTGGCATATTTCACTTAAAATGCTGTCCTCAAAATCCATTCACCTAGTTGCATGTCTCACAACTTCACTCCTTCTTGCAGCTGCTCAGTATTCTATTGTATGTATACACTGCAGTTCAACATTCTGTTCATCAGTCAATGTACCTTTAGGCCACCTCCATCTATTGCAAATTGTGAATACTGTCACTATAAATGCCAGTGTGCAAATGTCCATTTGTGTCCATGCTCTCAGATCTTCCAAGTATATACCCAATAATGAGGTTGGTTGCAGAACCTTAAGGCACCAACAGAAAGCTTAATTTTAAATAGTGAGATAATATTTGTTTTAGTTTGCTAACGCTGCCAGAATGCAAAACACCAGAGATGGATTGGCTTTTATAAAAGGGGGTTTATTTGGTTACACAGTTACAGTCTTAAGGCCGTAAAGCATTCAAGGTAACACATCAGCAATCAGGTACCTTCACTGGAGGATGGCCAGTGGTGTCTGAAAAGTCTCTGTTAGCTGGGAAGGCACGTGGCTGGAATCTGCTCCAACCTAGAATGAGAATAAAAATCTCCAAGTCTCAGGGAGGTCAGTCAGGGCAAATGCAGGAAATAGCACATGCTTGTTAGATCCACTGTTGAGCAGGAGAGTCCTGGCATTGGAGGCAAAGGCTCTGCATCCAGGCTTCCAGCCTGCCTTGAGTCTAAGGGGAGTAAAATGTCTGTAAAGAGTAGAAAGTTCCTTTCCAGAAAATATTTTATTAAATCAATTCATTAAAAACTTCATAACATGCCCCTGGGTTCCTGCCAGTCACTGCCTGGGAAGTGAAGAACTTTCTAAGAATCAGAGCTGTTCAAGGACTAAGAATCCCACAGAAGTGACCAGAGGACCCTTTGGTATTTTTTTCCAGGGATTTCCCTCCATTTGGGGGTGGGGTGGGGATAATACAAATACCCGGGACAGTGGATTTGATATTTCCAGAGTCCTAGAAGCCTTTGCTGTTCCTGGCCCTCTAAAACTGAAACTCCTCCTCCTCTCTATTTACCACTGTCCTCTTGCTCCTCAGACTCCAAAAAGGACCTGAAGATGATCACCAGCCACCTGCTGGACATGCTGGTCAGTAAGAAGGTGTCTGGCCAGGGCAGGGATCAGGCCCTGAACCTGCTCAATAAGAACGTTCCCAGGAAGGACCTGGCCATTCACGACAACTCACGCACCATCTTCGTGGTGGATAACGGTGAGCAGGTGGGAGGGCTTGGGGCTCACTGGAGCCTTTTGAGTATACTCCAGGGTACCTGGCGTTGATCGGAAAGTGGAAGAGGTGTGGCCCCTGTTTGAGGGGGAGACTTCAGTCCGAACTGAAAAGGCAGAAAGAGGTATTAGCATATCAGAATCTACCTGAGGGCTGGTATAAGCCAAGGCTCTGAATCCAGGCCTGAAACACAGCCACAGAGTGTTCCTAGCAAATGGGGGCAAGCCAAAAAACAAGCAGATGTCCTACGCCAACCATGGGTTTAACATTCCTGAAGTCTCATGGCTGGCAAATTATTTCATAGACCTTATAGAAAGAGGGAGTGACATCAAATATGCTCTATATAAAGCACAGTAAATATGTTCTAGCAAATATTCACTAAATTTGTCAGCTCCATGGTGTTACTCTTCTCCAGATTCAACTTCTTTAATTGTTCAGGAATTATATTTGTGGCTTTATAATCTGCAATGATAGATTCCCCCACAGGTTTTTTTTTTTGATGTAGGGACCATATCTCATTCCAAAAGGTTCAAGTCAGCCTTTACTGGCTTGAAATTTATTATCTTAACGATATTGCATTTCCCTTGTTTGGTTTTTCAGAGATCTCAGCAAAGTATATGTTCAAGGGCTCAGACTTTTAACAAATTACTCTAGTGCTTAAGTCCTGCTCAATATCACACTTTTCCCCCTGGTCCTGGTCTCTGCACAGCAGCAGATCTCTTCTCTTTGCACCAAGACCCAGGTCCAGCCACACCATTTATGGAATGGGGAGGAGTGGAGAGTGATATTTGTTATACTGTTCTGTTGTTTAATGGCACCAAAATGAGCAGCACCTGCGTTAAAAAAAATGAGGCTTTTAAGATTGTGCATGCTGAGGAATTGATGTGGTGCAGGCGGGGCTGGGAGACTTGGGTAGGGGCCATCAGGGTATCAAGCCTCGAGTGAGCTTTTGGGTCAGGGGAGGGACAAAGACTGGCAAGGGGGAGGTCCACAGTGTTCCGCCAGAAGAGAAATGAGATGCTTGCTGGTATAGGCAGGAAGAGAGGGAGATGAGCCTGGGAAGGTGATGGGAGGTGGAACAGGGACATTTGGTGGAGGCCTTTGGGAGCCAGGCCAGGTGTTTGGGTTGGCTTCTCAGGCTCCTTCCTGCTAGTCTCTAGCCTTTTTAACTCCCTCCTAACACCCAGAATTTTCAGCCCTCCAACATTTACCTACAATGTTCCTCTTCCTGCTTACCACCTGTTCCAGTTTGCTAAAGCTGCTGTTTTGCAAAATACCAGAAATGGATTGGATTTCATAAAGGGGGTTTATTTGTTTACAAAGTTACAGTCTTAAGACCATAAAGTGGCCAAGGTAAGGTGTCAACAGTAGGGTACCTTCACTGGAGAAAGGCCATTGGCATCTGGAAAACCTCTGCTAGCTGGGAAGGCATGTGGCTGGCATCTGCTTGCTCCCAGGTTGCATTTCAAAATGGCATTCTCCAAAATGTCAGCTTTCAATGGCCGTCTTCAAAATGTTTCTTAGCTACAGCAGCTCTGAGTTCCTTCTGTTTGTCAGCCTTTTTATATGGCTCCAGTGATTTAATTCAGACCCATCCTGAATGGGCAAGGTAACACCTCCAATGGAAATTATCCAATCAAAAGTTTCACCCACAGTTGATTGAGTCACTTCTCCATGGAAACACTCAATCAAAGGATTCCAACCTAATCAACACTAATATGTCTGCCCATACAAGACTGCATTAAAGAACATGGCTTTTTCTGTGGGACGTAATATATACAAACTGGCACAGGGTCCATTGAGAGAAGGTGCCAATAAATATAGCCCCAGTCTTGAAGATCAGGGTTATCAGAATCCTAATGAAAAGACAAAAGCAAGAAGGTTTAGCAGGAATTGTTCTCCATAAAGAAACCCAAACTGCCAGATTTATTGTCAAGGCAAGCTTGTACCACTCCTAGTTACCTCTAAAACCTGATTTTGAAACCAAGCTGTCTGCTGTCCGAGAAGCAGCATAGAATAACAGTCAACGCTGAGCGCTTTGACTTTGGATATTATTGCTATGTCCTTGCCAGCTGTGTGACCTTGGGCAACTTACTTGACTTCTCCAAGTCTTGGTTTCCTGCTTTGCAAAATGGTAATAATGATTCCTAACAAGGAGGCCTGCTGTTAGGATTAAATGAGGTAAAGTATATAAAGTCTCTGTATGTAGTAAGTGCTCAAAATAAACTGTAATCCCTATTTGGTTGGGATGAATCACCCCATCTGCAGTGGAGTCACTCTGCACTTATTATATCTTATTGTGATCGTTATGTATCTGTCTTCCCTACTGCATTGTGAGTTTTTTGAGGTCAGGGCTGTGTCTTTTATTTTGGAAGGCAGTGACTAAAAAGGGCTCATTGATTCATTCACTCATTCATTAACTTGCTCAACAAATGTATGACTGTTGAATTGAATTAGCTTCATGTGTAAAGAGAAGCCATTAAGTAGTCTTCAAGGAGGAGAACGGACAGAATAATAATCATAACAAATAGTAAAAGCTAATATTTATCAAGGGATAATAATGTGTCTGGATGGCACTGGGTGATTTCTTCACATTATTTCCTTGAATCCTCAAATTCTGTAAGGTAGGTGATAGTATTCCTGTTTGAAAAATAAGGAAACTGAGGCCCAGGGGAAAAGAGAATGTGAAAGAGTATTTGAGGAAGATTATACATCAAACCACAGAATGTTAGCTCTGATTGAGTCCTTTGAGATCAACTAATCCTGATGTTGTTCTGTGGAAATAGAGGCCCAGAGAGAGCCTCAGGCAGAGAACCTGTGCCTCTTGACCCCGTTCCAGTGCTCTTCACTCCGCTCTGGATAGGCCACGCGTGTTGCCTCAAGACAGGGCCGGAGGGAGGACAGAGCCCAGCAGGAACCTCACAGCTGCTGCTTCTCTCCTGTAGGCCTGAGGAAGATTCTCAAGGTGGTGGGGCAGGTTCCAGATCTGCCGTCCTGCCTGCCCCTGACTGACAGCACCCGCATGCTGGCCTCCATCCTCATCAACAAGCTCTATGACGACCTCCGCTGTGACCCGGAGCGAGATCACTTCCGCAAGATCTGCGAGGAGTACATCACGTGAGTACCCTGGCGGCCTGGGTTGGGCTTGATATTAGTTTTCCATGGCTGGGTAACAAATTAC
>PVKY010015398.1:0-10196 GCA_004027775.1 Bradypus variegatus | reverse complement strand
GCCATAACTTTGTTTTTCTTAGTGTAGGTTGTAATCCTCTGTTGTCTAGGCATGGTTTTGTTGTTTATCCAAATCAGGCTTTCCCAGACCAGAACAGGCTCAGGTCCCACAGGGAAGAAATATTCAGTATCTGATTTCCCTGAGGGTATGTCTTAGAAAATTGCTCCACCCTGTGATGCCTCAGGTCACTGTGCTTTTCTGCCCAGCAGGTGATGCCTGTCAGCCTATAATTTTTGACTGGTGTGAGGAGGTGTGGCCGTGTTCCCCCAGGCTCTGGGGTCTGGTTCTGAATGGAAAGGGCCCCACCACTTTCCTCTTAGAGAAGATAGACCCCCTGGGGGAGGTCATTAGCATTTCAATGGTCTCTCTCTCTGCTTATGCTGTCCCCAATCTTCTTTGAGTCCCAGCACTGAGAACTGCAATGGCTGGGGCTTTCTCTACTGAGCCGAAAAAGGAATAGATCGTCCCCTTCAGACCTAGTCCAAAGCAATGCTCCGGGTCTCCAAGGTCAGTCGTCAACCAAAGCCTCTTTCTGTTTTTTGGGGATTCGTACTTGTAGTGAGCAGTTCACACGTGCTACTTAAAACCCCAGTTGGAGCTCAGCTGAGCTATATTTGCTTGCTGGGAGAGAGCTTCTCTCTGGCACCACGAGGCTTTGCAGCTCAGGCTATGGGGGAGGGGTCTCCTGGTTTGGATCTGCAGGTTTTACTTACAGATTTTATGCTGTGATCTCGGGCATTCCTCCCAATTCAGGTTGGTGTATGATGAGTGGATGGTCTTGTTTGTCCCCTCACAGTTATTCTGGATTATTTATTAGTTGTTTCTGGTTTTTTTTAGTTGTTCCAGGGGGACTACTTATCTTCCATTCCTCTCTATGCTGCCATCTTCCCTCCTCTCTGAATTGTAACTTTAACTCATGCTATTGCTTGGTTTGAAATTGAATTCTAGAATTTATATGTGTCATTAAACAATAAAATAGTATTGAATCAAACTGGAAGTGGAATACTTTGGGGCAAGGGTGACAGACAAACTATCTGTAGATGCTGAGCAATGAATGAGCCAGTGGAGAATGAGGACACAGGAGGTGTCCTGAGCTGGATGCCCAAGCCCTCTCCTCTCCCTGCTCCTTGAATAAGGACCGAAATGCCACTTTTCATCTTATTTTCCATTTCTTAGAAGTATTTTATTAACTGCTCTTTTATGCTGATTGGCACATCGTGGACCTGCAGCCACTAGACGTCAATTACACTTGAACATGTTTGTAATAGTCTGCAGTCTCACAGCTCTGCCAGACCCAGTGGGTGCCCGTTTATTTCCTCATTTATAATTACTGTGTGATAATATAATCTAAATGCATCCGAACTATGTAGTTAGTATGCCTGCAAAAACAGGAACTTTCTCTCCTCTATTGTCTTTAAATTACTTTGAAGAAATGAGCTATCCCTAATACTTTCTCTAAATGGAAAACAAACAATGATGGTCATCTCTGAAGTACCTTCTGATATTCAAAACATTTCTTGGTGATCTATTAACCCACAGTACCTCAGCAAGGAAAGTTAAAGGAAATATTGTCCAGTGCTCACATTCACAGAGTAAAAACAGGGAACAGATATTCAGAGAATTTTACAGAGGTCTGAGAACTTCTCATATGGATCCTGGAGAAGATGTGACTTTCACCACATCTTCAGCCCGTGTTAGGGCCTGAAGGAAAGACTATTCATGATCACACGCCACTGCAATTCACTGACCTGATTTTGCAACTCAACCACCCTACCTTTAAGTATTTCCCTCAGTTATCACACTTAAAAAGACTGTTCATAGTTCCACTTACTCAAAAAAAAAAAAAAGGCAGTGGGGAGGGTGTTGTACAAGGCCAGATGGACAGATAGCCCTAAACCCACCCCAGGGAGCTGTAAAAAGTTTATTTCTTAAGAGTCCAATCTAAAGGCAAGGAAAGAGCTGGATAATCTACAGAGGGAAAGGCCTCTTATCTGCTTCCTTCCTGAGAACAAATGGAGGAGGCACTCAAAGCCAACGGTGCACGTGTGCACTTATGCCAAACCCCTCTCAGTTCATCTGAACTCAATTACAAGAGTCGTTTCTGACTGTGTTGGCAGCTCCCTGAAAAGTCAGAATTTTCTGGTAAATGTTCTTGATAACTCCACCCTGTCTAAACCAACAGCAACAACAAAATAAACAGCTAAATAGGATGTTAGAAAAAATTCTAGATTCTACTGATAAGGTGATGGTAGCACTAATAATAGCAATTTATTCAGAATAGCATCGCTTGGTTTTATGTAACACATTTCTCCAGATAGCTCAAAACACAGAGTGGCCACTATTTTTAGTATCCCTCTCCACGACGGAGGGCAAGGGTATTTATTAATCCTATTTCACAAAAGAACTCTGGTCCAGAAAATGACAAGACTTGTCTAAGCTCTCAAGTGGTGACAACGTAGAGACATGAACTCAGGTCTCCCAACTCTCTGTCAACTAAATAATGGCCCAGAAGAGGCACAGCAAAGTCAACACAAACAGTGTCAGCTGTTATTTACACTGCCTATAATAAATGTTTGTTCCAGAAAAAACAGTTCAAACAAGATGGGAAATAGTTTAAACACAAAAGGCTGAAGGATTCAATATAGGAGAAAAATATATTTGCTTTTAATACAGCAGAGGAGCTGTTTGGGAACAGTTTGTTCTTCTATTGCAGAGGATGGCCTTGAGCTACCATGGGCTGCAAGAGCAGCTCTGCGGAATTGAGGTGACTGCCCCTCATTTCGGCAGCCCCCCGACTTCTCTTATAACACTCTAGGTTCCTGTTCTTTTAGAGTCTTTGTATTTTTGACCTGGAACTTGAGTGATCTGTTTCAACAAACAAAATTTATATATACATGTGTTACAAACAAGGACTGAGTGTCCTAAATCTGAGGTTGAGCTAAGTAATAAAGAAGGAGAAAGAAAATTAACTGGGAATCAAGGAAGCCAAGAAATAGCACGATGCTGGGGAGAACCAGCCAGAGCTGGCAGTTCTCATGGCTGATGCTGTGGTCCTTTCTTGAGGCTGTGATGGGATTTCTGGCTTTTGGTGGGTTGGTGGGGAATCCTGTAAGTGATTCAAACCTGAACCAGACACAGTCAGCCTCGAGCTGGGGCAACTCAGCAGAACGAAGCTGGCAAAGGCTT
The DNA here is from genome assembly GCA_004027775.1 of Bradypus variegatus. Classification (NCBI taxonomy): domain Eukaryota; kingdom Metazoa; phylum Chordata; class Mammalia; order Pilosa; family Bradypodidae; genus Bradypus; species Bradypus variegatus. The sequence continues at coordinate 7,010 of PVKY010015398.1, read as the reverse complement.
CTTTGATGCGCAGATCAATACCCCAGAACTTCTAAAGCTTCACCTCCAGAGGAGGAGCCAAGAATCTCCATCTTGAGAAAGCTTCCCAGATGACTTGCGGGCAGGCCAATTCGGGGAACCATTGATGAACTTACATCTTCATTTGTAAAACAGGGTTAATTAAATGAGTCGCAGATATGTTTAAATAAGAAAACAAACATAAAATACTTTGCATGGTGCCTGTATCTAGAAAACACTCAGATTCCCTTTAAAAATGTGTTCTCTGCAGTACATAACCAGGCTTAAGAGTATCCAATGATTAAAAATGAGTACAGTAATTTAAAAAAAAATGAGTTCAGTATGGCTTATGTAGAATTAATATCTAGCCACCTCTTATTTTCTTAACTGTTTCCATATCCCGTGTTCTGCAGGCAACATGGACAAAATCTGATGTGATATAATTTGAATTCGTTGAAGAAAATTTATTACTATCTGAAAATTATCTTAAAATTAATTTAACAAAGAGATGACTTTGAAAATTGCATGCAGCACTACATAAAGCCTGTGAATTCTTTCTCTTTTATATAAGTAGAAGCTCCAGATAGAAATTCTTCAAAGTTTAAAATTCTTATTTATCCTTGTATGTGCAGGTAAAAGGTAAAATTTCTCTTCTTCTCTGGACCAAGCAGGCACACTCGCTCATTTAAATTCCTGCAAGGAACTGAAATGAAAGAATCATCCTGTTCTGACATTTATATCCCTGCAAATGGCTTCAATTCTTTAATTGTGAAGTTGCTCCTAGACCCTAGGTAAGTGTTAAATACGCCCGGACAGAAATGAAGAAAGGAGGTAATTGAAGCAATTTATATTAAGTGAAAAAAAGTCTCCCGGATTTCTGTATTCCTAGTTGCAAGTTATTAGACTGTTTCTGTTTGGGTGGTTTTATACAAAAAAAAAATTGTAAAGCGCGTTGTTTAAGCACATCTAAAGGTTAAACCCCAAGCAGCTAATCTGCATGTGAGAACAAGGAACCGTCAAACACTTAACCTTTTGCAGATTAAAACTGTCTAACAGATGTGAAATCATCATGGCCGTAATCGTTCTAAGTAGAAATCCGAGCATATTTAGAAGACAGATCACTTTCTGGAGCAATCATTTCATGCCTCAGGTCAACTTTCCTGTGCACAACTGAGATAAAATCACTTCCCTCCACTGATGCTTGCATTCTGGTGCCCTTGAATTACTCTGCAATTATTCATTTATTCCACAGAGGTGTTCTTGAAACGCTGGTCTCAAAAGACTGTTCTACACATGATAATTTCAGAAATGCATTATCTTCTTTGCTGACTGATCCTAAGTGGCCACAGCTCCTAAGATCTTCTGCTACTTTCCACTTCTCTATGCTCACTTTTGTCTCAGAATAAGAAATGTCTACTCATAGATGGTGAATGAGGTAATTACCTTTAACATCTAAAAGATCTATTCCCTGAAGACATTTTCTAGTACAGAACCAAGTCTTTTGAATTGTAAATTGTCATCTTCAATGAACATGTTTGATAATTTTAATTTTAATAGATGAGACTTTCTTACAATGGAATATACTGTTTCTACTTTTCAGTATTAAAGTTACTGACTGGAATGAACATTTTGTAACATATGAAAGTACATGACAGAATAAAACTGCAGTTATAGGCTTGTCCAGGACAGTGTAAGCAGCTAGATATTTTGGCAACATGGAACACTACATTTTAGAAGCTATAGCATAAGAACAACATATGAAGTACTGCAATTTCATACATAAATTTCTTCTTCTTAACAACAGTTGATCAGTAAATGACCCATTTCTGAAAAGAAAACAGAATGTGAACAAAAATTTTAATTCTGAAATTGTCTTCATATAAAATAGGTATTTTAAAACATAAAAAATGGCTGAAATGAGAAAAATCTGAGGTGTCTTTGAGTGGAAGTATGAAATAGACAGGAAGCATTCAAGTCTCCATATTCTGAGTTATTAGGTGCACAGTGCATAAAACATGAACTATAAAATATACCATGACAGACTGAATCACACCCTCCACAAACACCTGTTTAAGTCCAACGCCAGTCCCACGAGTGTGGACACACTGTCGAGAGAACCTCTGAAGATCCCACGTAGATGAGACCAAACAGAATGAGGGTGGCCTTAAACAACATGGCTGAGGTCCAGAAACTCGGACACAAAGAAGAAGCCAGAGGAGAGCGAGCGCACGCAGTGGAGGTGGAACTGCACCCACAAGCCAAGGACCCCCAAGGACCCCCAAGGACGCCAGCAACAGGACACCTCCGGCTCCAGGAGAAAGCACAGCCTTGACAATACCTCGATGCTGGACTTCGAGCCTCCAAAACCGCGAAACAATAAACGCCTGTTGTCAAAACCAACCCGTGTGTGGCATCTGTCACGGCAGCACTGGCAGACTAAGACAGAACACGCCAGATCATCCGTGAGCAAAATAGCTCCTAATGTCATGCTTTACAAAGATGTGCTCAGGTTTTAAGGAAACAGCAGGCTACAACAGAGCATGCGTCCCAATGTCTACCCCTGAAGCACACCTGGACAGAGGAAGGATGCTTTAGGGATGCCCTGGCCTGAAGAAAGGAGCATCAAGCCCTGGCTCCTCCTGAACCTGGACACAGGAGTTGCCTCGACCTTGGTGCCCTCCTTGAAAGGTACTGGCGTCTGCATGCATACCAGAAGGAACTGGAAGGAGTTGCTCTAAAAATGCTGAACAAAACTGTACATAAATACCAAATGATGAAGTAAATGGCTAGTATTTTCCTGAAGAAACCACAGTCGCGGCTTGTGTTTCCCTCTTCTGTCAGCAAGTCACCTGTCTTTTCCTTGTGAAGATACCCTGTACGCACTAGAGTTTCAGAGAGTATTTATTCAAGGCACATACTGAAGAGCAGATGTGGTTATCTGCAGGTAGTACAGCTGTAAATCCAGCCTTGCTCAACTAAACCGCATTCATCATGCCTTTTTACGCCTTCTTGTATCTGCTACTAAATATAAATAAGGGGAGAGTCACTGAAAACTGGAGATTTCTACTCTATGAGTGGGACAGCTGACAAAGTACCTCCATTTCAACCAGTGGATCAAACATTTGGGCATCCCAGTGTCCAGAGTCCTTGGCTGTCCTCTAAATGACCCCTCGGCCTTTGAGCAGGACCCAACCACGAGGCCTCTGTGTGAGCACCGCATCGCCCTGCAGGGTGGGAGCAGGCCGGCTGCACGACAGGGGCCTCCCGTTGGTGCACCGGAAACCTGGGGAGCTGCCAGTCCCAGCTAGGAAGGGGGGTGCTCACGGTAAATCGAAACATCTCCAGAGTAACCCTAATGGCCGCACCTTGGTCTTCCTTGCTTATTTGGTATGGGATTAACACCCTGAGAGCTCAGAATCCACGACGGCAGAAACATTAGCCTGCTGAGCCTTATTAAACGTGTGTTTGGAATACTTCATGGATTTTCTGCACCAAGAAAATCCATCTGCACGTGCCCCAAAATAACCATCATTGCTGTTTCTTCTTTGTGTTTTCTTTGTCTTTGCCATTTTATGTTCATTTCCCTCTCCCATGCCAACCCATAACTGAGTTATTCTGATCCCTATTTCCATATCCTCATTAACTGATTTGGCTAACAAATTTACAGATTCAAACAGAAGAAGTTATTGTTGGCCTTCACTAAAATGTCATTTTCAAAGCAATGCAAAATCAAGTACAGCACTTTAAGTCAGAGTCTGAGGACAAATTCCCCAACTTCAATCTTTGTGAATCTTACTTGGCGGTAGTTTAACAGGCCATGTGTTTTCTCCATTCACCCAGAAGCTCAACCAAAAGATCTCACTTTGGCCAAATAAAATGCAATATAGAGCAAAATAAACAAGACACCGACCTCTTTCTCAAATCAGTGCAAGTTCACACATCATGGTCAAGAGTTTAAAAATTAAAGAATAACTGTCATTGCCTAGAGTTCAAAGGGGATGTCGCAAGCTCTGAGATGGCCACTTGATGGAAATCAGACTCATTCTTTGCCCTTAAACTGTGTTACACATAAGTAGAAAATTATAAATAAGTAGTTCAATGTGCAAAAAGCAACATTTTATTTCATAATAAGTGTCTAATAAAGAGACTGAGAAAATGAGAACACTTTTATAATTAAAAAACACTGGGCCATCCTAGGGCACTGTTAAAAAGCCCTGTCAGAGGAGCCCATCTCTCACAACGCCATGTAGCAACTGAGCCGTAAACTCCAGCAGGGAAGGCAAGATCCACACAATCATTCTGAGCCTTGGTTTGCTCGTGGCATCTGTCCACTGTCTCAGGTGTGCCCACCCAGACCAACGGAGACCTTCCAGATCTGTTGCAGCTAGATGTTTCTGTTGCATTTTACTCTGTTGACCCTTTGCTCTTTATAATTTCCCATTTCCTGGACTTCTGGAACTTTTCTCCCTCCCAGGTCAACCCCTACCCCCACCCCGTTCCTCCTCCCCTCTGCCAAAGGCACCCCTGCGTTCTCTCTTGTGCTTGTCACTCCTGGTGCACTCCCCAAAAGAGCTGGCCCATTATTTTCAAACCAACCCTAACCCTCGCCTACCAAGCAAAAGCATCTAGGAAAACTGCTCTGTCAAAAATCATAATAATATGCCTTGCATTATAACACTTATATTTATTCTGGGCTCAATACTGACAGCTGATCCACACAGAAAGAACAGATAAAACAACCTGAAATCAGTTTATCAAAAACTGCCTGTTAACAGTTTAATCCCTTAAAGAAAGTTAATACATCCCAGCCAGCCCGTTCTACAGCATTCTTTGAGTTAGCAGATGCATTTACCTCATTTTACCTGAAGGAAAGTTAAACTTAAGACCCTATTTTTCCATGAATTTTGAATTAGAGAGACAAAAAGAATGGGGAAGTGTTTTCAACAACATATGACATGAGTATCTGCAGGTCCTTGCCGAGACCAACCAGGAAGAAGCAAAGGACGGGGATTCCCATAGAGCCCGTGTTTATCTTGTCTTTCCTGACTGGAGAACTAAGGAATATTTCGGAAAGCGTTGCTACCTCTTGGAAGCAAACTGAAGTCAAGTTCAGTGCAAGAGGACGGCAGTAAGGAAAGGCAGCAGGGAGACTGGATGGGTAAAGTATACTAATTTAAATGCCCAAAAGGCCCATTACAGGATCTTAATTCCTTCCAGTAAACAGAATATTTAATTCTATGGCGATGGGCTATAAATATAACTCCTCTACAAAGGAAACATGGGGTCAAACTCTGCTCCAGAGAGCATTCTCAGCTTTCATAAGAAATCCTGGGCTAACTCTCTGTGTTTCTGGGTAGGTGTGCTGAGGTAGCTTGGGCTAAAAGCCACGTGGGTGATGGGGGCACAGGGAAGCTGGCCACGAGTAAATTAATATCTCAGGCCCCAGGCCAAACACGGCAAACTTCCCTGTCTTCACCTCTTCTAAAAACCCTCTTAAGAAACAGGATGGTCAAGGCCTCCCTTTTGTAAGCCACCTCTCAAGAACCCAGGGCAGCAGCTCTGTCCTTCTAGGAAGTGAGTGCTTCTTTACTGTAGAGCCCTGAGCACTAAAGAAACAGTGGATGGATGGTAAGAGCGACAAATTATCATGCAGGCTCTTTGCTTCCCTTTTTCAAAATATCTCATTAAGTTTCTTCACTAATAACATCCCTCCACACAGCACAACCAGGAGAAAGCTTGGAGAATAAGCACTTACATTTCCTAGAAGTTGTCAGAAAAGAATAATCCTATTTCTAGACATGGCAACAATAGTGGCAAAAAACTGTTAATTAGGGAAATAATTAAGGGAATTTCACTATAATTAGGGAAACTCTCAAATTCTAAATTTTATAAATGTTTCCAGCTTCCACGTTTCCCTATAGGACCTGGCTAAATTCCCAGCATGCATTTATCTGATGGTGTCTCAAGTGAAGGCAAACACAGAATATTATATTGCAAATGTTCCCACTGCTTGTTTCTCCACAGGTCCCGCCTCTAAAAGATGGTTTGCGCCTTTGAGGGCTCTTGTTCTCCAAGAAGGTCAGAGGCCTGTTCTGTGGAGTCCCACGCCACCCAGATAATTGGACATGCCAGCATCCAAACCCAGCTCAGGCTCCTTCCCGAGTCACCAGTCAGTGTTTCTCTGACTCGCATCTGAGTTGGAGGCAGGTCAGCATGCTTCTATCAAAGCAAACTGGAAAGTGAAAATGGACCGGAGAAACGTAAGTTTCCACGGCAACCAGGTGAGTTTCAGCTGACGACCCGAATGTCTCTGTCATACTGGAGAATATGTGCAAAGTTCTTGGAGTTTATGGTGAAACAAAGGGGACTTGAGTCACTGACTGGTTCTCCAGACTCTGCCTTGTGCTCAATTACGTCTCTAAACACAAACCATGACAGCTTCTTGTCTAACGCAATGACAATTAAAATGTCTCCCTTGGGATAATAAGGACACAGATTCTTCATGGCTTCTACCGCAGGGAACTATAAACACTGTCGCTGTCACATTCAGATTGAATACATGAATTTCTTTCATTTAAGAGGACTGGATAACTTCCCAACGCTTTCAAAAAACCTCACAACTTGAAAGCAAACCTAAACATTGAATGCATGTGTCCAGTGCAGATGAATTCTCAGAGAATTTAAAAGCTGAAATTCTGCCACATTTTCTAAGAGACAAGGCTCAAATTCCTTGAGACTCTGGCCATTGGAACCCGTTGTTTCCTTTACACACTGAGACAAGAGCACACAGCACACTCTTCTGAAAGACTCCATTTTGAGTTGAAAAAATTGCCTCCCAGCTGAGTAGCTCTTTTCCCATTTTCTCCCCTTTTCCCTTTTAATAAACTCCCTGCAGAGGCATAAGGGGCTGCAGCAGTGAGCCTCAGATCCCTCCTGAATGGCAAAATGACTTAATCTGCCAGCAATATTTCCTTCAAGAGAGGAGAGTGGGGTCTCCTGAGCCAATGCAATAC
>PVKY010015397.1:0-10194 GCA_004027775.1 Bradypus variegatus | reverse complement strand
GATACGTATATTATTGAACTTTGTTTCATCCTTAAGTTCCCGGAGACGTTGCTCATATTTTTTCATTCTTTTCTCCATCTGCTCCTTTGCATGTAGGCTTTCAGGTATTTTGTTCTCCAGTTCCTGAGTGTTTTCTTCTGCCTCTTGAGATCTGCTGTTGTATGTTTCCATTGTGTCTTTCATCTCTTGTGTTGTGCCTATCATTTCCATGGATTCTACTAGTTGTTTTTTTGAACTTTTGATTTCTGCCTTATATATGCCCAGTGTTTTCTTTACAGCCTCTATCTCTTTTGCAATATCTTCTCTAAACTTTTTTACTTCATTTGGCATTAGTTGTTTAAATTCCTGTATCTCAGATAAAGTGTACATTTGTTCCTTTGACTGGGCCATAACTTTGTTCCTCTTAGTGTAGGTTGTAATCCTCTGTTGTCTAGGCATAGTTTTGTTGGTTATCCAATCAGACTTTCCCAGACCAGAACAGGCTCAGGTCCCAGAGGGAAGAAATATTCAGTATCTGGTTTCCCTGAGGCTGTGTCTTAGAAAACTGCTCCACACTGTGATGCCTCGGGTCACTGTGCTTTTCTGCCCAGCAGGTGGTGCCTGTTAGCCTATAATTCTTCACTGGTGTGAGGAGGTGTGGCCGTGTTCCCCCAGGCTCTGGGGTCTGGTTTTGAATGGAAAGGGCTCCACCCCTTTCCTCTTAGAGAAGATAGACCCCCTAGGGGGAGGTTATTAGCATTTGAATGATCTCTCTGCTTGTACTATCTCTGCCCTCTGAATCACAGTCCTGGGAACTGTAATGGCTGGGGCTTTCTCCACTGAGAGATTTTATGCTGTGATCTCAGGCATTCCTCCCAATTCAGGTTGGTGTGTGATGAATGGATGGTTTTGTTTGTCCCCCCACAGTTATTCTGGATTATTTACTAGTTGTTTCTGGTTTTTTTTTAGTTGTTCCAGGGGGACTGCTTAGCTTCCACTCCTCTGTATGCTGCCATCTTCCTCAGCATGTCCCACAACTTTGCTTTTGAATACTTGTTTTCAACTCTTTATCATATATACCTAATAGTAGAATTGCTGGGTCCTGCGTAATTCAACATTCAACTTATTGAAGAACTGCCAATCTGTTTCCTACAGTGTCTGTACCATTTTATATTCCCACTAACAATGAATGAGGGTTCTAAATTATCCATGTTCTTACTGACATTTGTTATTTCCATGATTAAAAAAATATTTTATTACAGCTATCCTGGCTGTTGGAAACTAGTATCTTATTGTGATTTTGTTTTGCACTTCCATAATAAGTAATGACATTGAGCATCTTTTCACGTACTTATTGGCCATTTGTAGATCTTCTTTGGAGCAATATGTATTCAAAACCATTCCCAAGTTTTTAATTGGGTTTTCTGTCTTTTCGTTTTTGTTTTTGTTTTTGAGTTTTAACAGTTCTTTATATATCTGGGTATTAAAGCCTTATCAGATATCTGATATATATTTTTCTCCCATTCTAGGGTTTTGATTTTCCCATTCTTGATGGCTTCATTTGAAACAGAAAAACATTTAATTTTGATGAAATACAATTTATCACTGTCTTCTTTTGTTTCTTCTGCTTTTGGTGTCATATCTAAAAATACTTTGCCTAACCCAGAGTCACAACAATTTACACCTCAGTTTCCTTCTAAGAATTTTATAGCTTTAGCTATTATATTTTGTTATTGATCCAGTTCAAGTTAATTTTTGTGTAGGTGTGAGGAAAGGGTTCAACTTCATTCCTTTGAATGTGTATACTCAGCTGTCCCAGAATTCTTTCTCCAGTGTAATGTCCTGGGACTCTTGAACCAGTGAACAATAGAGCTAGGTTTGACTTCCTTCATTTAATAGTGATGATATAATATATAATCATGTTATCCCTTTGGACAGCCCCATTATACTCTTGACTAAGTGAATTTATTGCTAGACTCTCTTGCATGCAACTTTATTGGCTTACATGCTGGGTAAATCTCAGGATATATCTGGTGAGGTATGGACTTGCTACAGGAATCAAACCATGTCATCAGGACACATATTTCATCTTCATTTATCTACTTTCTTGGCAATGATATTGTCCCCAGGTTCCGACACTCAGGTGCAGAGACTCCAGCCTGAACTCTTTTTCCACGATTCTTTGGAGAATCCTCTGTCTTAGTGTCTCTGATTAAATCACATACCCATCTCTGAACTAATGACTATGGCCAAGGGCCTGAGATGTGCCAAGTGGTCAAGAGCTAGGTCACATGTGCTGTCCCCGCACATACACATGAGAGTCTGGGAGAGGGAAGGTCACTGGGATGGGCCAGGAAATGTATTATTCATACTGGGATTAGTTTACAATTGAAGGTGTTTTCTCTTTAGATGTTTCATTACCAATGTATCTTATAAATTTAGTATCTTAAAGATTTCTCTGTGTCTGTTTCTAAGTTTCTTGTAAGCAAATATGGGGGGCACTAATTCAGAATGTCTTCAAGACAATGCAGGATGATCTGGGTACCCTTAAAGCAATTGATTGGGGGATTATACTCCTTTTATATTTTAAGTCTCTGTCTTTTGTTCCCTTTAGATATATATTTTTCTGTTGTGATATATGTTGGTACTTTTTAAAAACTTAAACTTGTAACTCAGAATTTTTTCCATGATAGGAAAAGAGTATTATTAAGTATGGGTCTTTTTCTATTAATGACACTTGGAATATGTAAGCCTATCTATAGTAGATTCTGATCTTTATCAGCTCAGGAAAGTTTTATTCTTTGATAATTGTATTATTGCTTCTCAATTTTTGCAATTTTAAAAAATCATTTTTTGAGGCATTTCTGAAGGTTCTCCTGCAAAATGCAGGATTCCAGGATGAAACCCAAGGCACCTCCCCCCCCCCTCTTAGAGCAGTGCTGTCACTCCTGTACACTTGCTTCTCTTTTTTAGCCACAAATTGCTAGACAATGGGAAAAATTTACTGTGGGAGTATCAAAAATGCTTATGTTCCCATTTTCCAGTGTCCTTCCTTTCCTTGTCTCTTCTGCCTGTACTGCTTGTTCCCTTTTCCCCACCTGAGTTCCCAACCAGTTCTGCCTACCTCACCTGAAATTGGTGTCTAGAAATTTGATTGAAGCTGTGTGAGCAAGTTATGGTGGTCACTGCCTATATTCCCGTGAGGAGTGGGAGACTAAGTGAGAGGAAGGGATAGCAACAAACAAGACATGATTTAACAAAGGACTATGAATACTGAAACTTCACATAAATATATATAGTTTTACATGCTGGGTGTTGAATACCTGGAAGGAGTTAAATGACATGGTAGAACTGTAACATATATCACCTTTTGAAATTTGCTCCATAGCTATGCATTGAATTGTGCTTTGAAAGTGTTGACCTTTCTGTATGTACCCTATACTGCACAATAAGGAAAGAACTGAGAGTGTGAAACTGCAACCCATAATAATTTTTGAAATTACCTATATAACTGCTTGTTGAGCTATATGTACCTGTATATCCCTATACATACAGAAAGTTAACACCTTCCTGTATGTATTTTACATTTTACAATAATGGAAATAGTTGAAGTTGTGGAACTGTGACCCATGATATTCTTTGAAATTTCTTCTCTAACTACTTGTTAAGTCACACTTTGAAAGTCACCATAATTATATATATATGTTAAAGTTCACAATAAAGAGTGTACTAAAATGTTTTTACAATGTATTTTAAAAGATTGTTAATGTGTATTATTATGGATGGAACTTTGTCCCTGCCACTGCACACTGTTATTTTTTAACTCTTTCCTATTACAAATTACAATGCAATCAAAGTCTTTACCTATGAATCAGTTGGTGTAGATATGATTGTTTTCTAGGGATAGATTTTGAGGAGGAGAAAGAACAGCTTGGAATGTGTTGTATAGATGATCTATTTGCAACTTCCTTCTCACAAATTATTTTCTGATTTGTGCTATTCTGAGGAGCTAAGTGCTATTTTTTTCCCTTGTTAATACTAATGGAATCCACCTGGTAATTGAAGAGCATGATTGTTCTTCCATCAGGGATAGACAAAAGTTGTGCTCTCCTATTGGAAACTTTATGCATAATTTGAACATTTTTCTTAAGCTCCTGGTGCCTGTAGTCCAGTTGTTTCCAGAAATGTGCTCCAATTTACACTTCCATCAGTGTTACTGTCATTACCTTTGGATATCCAAATTTCTTTAGGAATTTTGATAATGTAACATAAATAAATCAGTGTTTGTATTCTCAACAAGAAAGAAAGAAAGAAAGAAAGAAAGAAAGAAAGAAAGAAAGAAATTTGATTGAAGCAGTGAATGGGAAAGGACAAAACAGCACTGAGTGGCCATTTTGAAACAGTTCAATATTCTCATGTTGGACAGATGCTTTGCAGGTAACAAGCAAAGGAGTCTCACAGGAGTCATTCTTTATATGCAGCCAGCTTCCTTCCAGTTTGTGTTTGCACAAAGGACCCTCCTGGGTGTTACTCATTATCCATCACAAGGTCTTATATGTGATTAAATGTTGAAATTGGTTAGGTTTGGATTAAGCAGAGATTTCCACACTGCTTTATTGCGGATGATGTTGATGATGATGATGATGATGATGGCAGCAACAGCTGGCATCTGTGGTGCAGCTCTATATGCCAAGCTCTATATGACAGGAACTGTTCCAAGCACCGTGCTTTGAACATCTCAAGAAAACCAGGTGGTGTGATGTTCAAGCTGTAACCTTCCCACCAATCCCTTTTGCAGATGATGGTTTCTACAGCATTAACAATCAGTAAACCCACTTACTTCTCACAGGAGAACCTAGTGCTGCAGGCACCAAGCAACTTACTTGTTGAAAAAATGATGGCATTTAAACTGGTAGAGCCCAGTTTGGATGATTTAAAAAGAGGCATAGAAACTTCTTATCTCCATGTGATGATTCATTGTATCCTATGGCTGCTGTATCAAATCACCATAAGCTTAGTGATGTCAAACAACAGAATTATTCTTTTACAGTTGTGTAGCTTAGAAATAGTTTCACTGGACTAAAATCAAGATGTCAGCAGGATCTGGTCCTTTCTTGGGGATCTGTTTCCATGTCTTTTCCAGCCTCTTGAGGCTGCCTACATTCCCTGGCTTGTAGCCCCTTCCACCATCTTAAAAGCCATCAGTGATTGGTGGTGCCTTTTTCATGCTGCATCATTCCGACACTGACTCTCCTGCCCCCTCTTTCCCTTGTGATTGTTTTAGGCCCATCTGGATAATGCAGGATAGTCTCCCCATCTCCAGGTCTGCTGATCAGAAAACTTAATTCCACTTACCCCCTTAATTCCCTTTGACATGTAACATGGCATATTCACAGGTTCCTGGGATCTGGAAGTGAACTCTTTTGGGGGCCCCTTACTGTGCCAGCCACACCCAGTATCGCTCCTCTGAGGATGGGTTAGATCTCAAGGTAACAGATCATTTTAGATCATGAGAAGCTGGGAAACAGTGCAATTTATATTTAAATACTTTCTAATTTGTGTGTCTTTATAATTGAAACCGAATGCGAATCATCTTAATACTTGCACATTTTCTTTATGTTCACATACCTTTATACTAATTTTGAAAACAAAACAAATGGTGTAAAAAATTAGGAAACATTTTTCACCTACCTTAACTGCTCTAATCCATGTTGTGGAACCAGCCTGCTCAGGTAATATTTTGAATAACGTTGACAGGGGAGCCATTCACATGGCAAGTTTTCATTGAGCAACTACTGGCTGCAGATACCTACCAGAAATTTGTGAAACAAAGTTAATAAGACTGAGTCCCTCCCCTGTTTAATCTGTTATAACAGATGGTGTGGACACGGCTGTGGGAATCATGAGAGTGCTTCTGCTCATGGGCACGGTATCAGGGGAGACTCCACAGATGTGGGGACCCCTGAGCTGAGCCCATGAGGCTTACAGGGCTTAGCCAGGTGAAGGAAGGAGGCAAGGATAGTCATCCTCCAAGACAGAACACTGAGAAGAGTGTGCAAAGTAATAAAAACTTAGAGAAGGAGTCTTTTGGTGTTGACAGAGAGCAAGATTTGTAGCTAGCAGATGTAAGCCAGGGGTTTCAAACTTGGAAGGCAGATACTATCAAAGATTAAAAATGGAGGACAGAGGACAATAGGGAGTGGTGGGTACTGTGGCAGACCAAATACCTTACTTTCTCTTTCCCATCTCTCCCCTTAAGAAATCAAACTTAAATTATTTTTAAACCATGGGGCTCTGCAGTCAGCAGTCTCCATGGAAGTGCATGAAGCCTATTGCTCATATGGTTTGCCTTAAGGGACCTTGTGGATGGCTCTTATTTGTTGATGGTCAGGCCTGACCCTATGCCACCCCCAATCTAGGCTCCAGAAAGGATGTGAGGTGGCTTTGGAAAGCCCCAGGGTATCATCATGCCCATCTGCACCAAGTTTCAAAACAAGGAGCACATGATTGATGCACTGCTCAGAGCCAAGTTCAAGTTCCCCAGCCACCAGATAATCCACTGTCTCCAAGAAGTGGGGCTTTACCAAGTTCAATGCTGATAAATTTGAAGACCTGTTGGCTGCGAAAGAAGCACCTGAATCTGATGGTTATTGGGTCAAACACTTTACCAAACGTGGCATCAGGACAAGTAGCAGGTCCTGCACTCAAGAAGGCTTTGCCAGTACTGCCCTCACCCAACTTGTGCCCTTCAATAAACTTCCTGGTCATCTAAAACCGAAATACAAGAAAACTAAAAAACCCTGGGCTCAGCTGTCCAAACTGAACCCGTTCACAGGACCTCCCGCCCCGGGGCTGTGAATGGGCTTCCTCTGCGGGAGCCACGAGGCCGTCCAGTAGGGGGCGCCGGGAGGCCCCGCGTGCGGCGCTCAGGTGTGTGGGCGCCGTTCTGCAGCCAGGGGCCCAGCTGTGGCTGTTCCACAGGGAGGGGGTGCGAGCGGTGTGGCTGCAGAGCTACTTATTCCAGAGTATTGATTCCCATTCATTTGCCAAATATTTCTTGATTTCTACTTTGATTTCTGTGTTTGGTGCTGAAGTAGTCCACATGTGTAAACCATACCCTCAGCTTAATTTTTTGGGGAAAACCAATTGATAGGCAAATGGCTACAAAACCAATAGTCACTTATTGCCAGCAATGGGCATTTAAGTTCTTTTCTATTTTTTTTCCCTAGTTCAGTTTACAGTGCATGGACCTGGATAGGGAAATTATGAGGGAGGCAGGTACAGCATTATAGAGGAAGCCACATTTTAAAACTTTTATATACACAACTCTGAATTTCCCATTTTAACCATTTTCCCATGTACAATTCAGTGGTATTGATTACATTCACAAATTGTGCCACCATCACCACCATCCTTTACCAAAAATTTGCCTCTGCATCCCTTAAGCAATAACTCCCCATTCCCCTCATGCCCTGGCCCTGGTAACCTGCAATGTACTATCTGTATCTATGAATTTTCTAGTTCTAGGTATTTAATACATGTGAGATTATTCAATATTTGTCTTTCTGTGTCTGGTGTATTTCACTCTGCATATTTTCATGGTCCATCCATGTTGTAGCGTTTGTCAGAACTTTGTTCCTTTTTGTGGCTGTATAATATCCCTTGTATGGATGGACCACATTGCATTTGACCATTCATCCATTGAAGGACACCTGGGGTGCTTCCACTTCTTCACTGTCATGAATAACGCTGCTATGAACATGATTGTCCAAATGTCTGTTTCACCACCTGCTTTCAGTTCCTTTGGATGTACCATGATGTGGGATTGTCGGGTCATGTGGTCCTTCTACATTCATATTTCTGAGGAACTGTCCAATTAATTTCCACAGTCATTGCACCATCTTACAATCATACCTACAATGTATGAGGGTTCCAATTCGTCTACATCTTTGCAATGCTTGTTTGTTACTCTTCTCTTTTTCTTCCCTTCTAGTAACCATCCTAGTAGGTGTGAAGTACTACCTGATTGTGGTATTATTTCTCATTTCCCTGATGACCAATGATGTTGAGCATCTTTTTTGTGCTTATTGGCCATTTGCATAACTTCTTCAGAGAAATGTCTATGTAAATCCTTGGATCATTTTGTAATGTGTCATTTGTCATTTTTTGGTTGACTTCTGGGTGTTTGGTAAATATTCTGGATATTAAACTCTTATCAGATATGTGACTAGCAATTATTCTCTACCATTCTGTAGGTTGTGTTATTGCTTTCTAGATAATATCCTCTGGTGTACAAAACCTTTTCATTTTCATAAAGTCTGTTTTGCTCATGCTTTGGTGTCATATCAAAGAAATCACTTTATCCTAGTTTATGATGATTTACCCTTATGTTTTCTCCCAGGGCCTTATGGCTTACTCCAATGTTCAGATCCTTGACCCATGTAGAGTTAACTTTTGTATATGGTGAGAGGTGAGGTATCTTTCTTTTGCATGAAAATGCCCAGTTTTCCCAACATATTTGTTGAAGAGTCTATTCTTTTCTCATTGATCTGACTTGGGCCTCTTGTCAAAAATCTGTTGACCATAAAGGTGTAGGTCTGTCTTTAGGTCAGTACCACAGTGTTTTGATTCCTGTGTCTTTGCAGTAAATTTTGAAATTGTGAAGTGTGTGGCCACCAAGTTTGTTTTCATAAGAAACTACTTTTAAGGTGAACTGTTAGGGATGAGAAAGCATTTTCCGGGTGAGAAGGGGACACTGATGCTCAGAGAGGCTTTGTGGCTTTCCATAGCTTGGCTTGGGCAATAAGAAACAGAGCTCACATCCGTCCACCTTCCAAGTCCATCATTTTCCTCTGCTTGGAGGTGGTGGATGGTGGTGGGAAGGGAGCTCAGTTCTGGACATGTGGAATCCGAGGGGTCTGGGGACATGGGGTGACCTCCAGTGGTCGGCGGACGTGACGGGTGTTTTGTTCCTTTCCTGTTGCTGCTGCTGCCAGTTACCCCACACTCAGTGCCTGAAACACCACAGGTTTGTTAGCTCACAGTTCTGGTGTTCAGAAGCCCAGGTGAATCTCAGGAGGCTAAACATCGCCCTGAGGATGGGCCGCGGCCCTCCCGGAGGCTCCAGGGGGATTCAGGTTCTAGGGGTCCTCTGGTTCCCTCCTGAGGCCTCATCACTCCCTTCCCTGTTTCCATCTTCACACCGATTCTCTCTCACTGGGACCCTCGGGATAATCCAGGAAAATCTCCCTCTTTAAATCGTCTAATGGGCAGCTTTAATCCCCTTTGTCCTGGAAGTAACATTTTCACTGGGTTTGGGGTTAGGACGTGGACAGCTTTGGCAACATTATTCTGCCTCCACAGGGGTGAGGACCAGGAGCAGGTGTGAGCTGGAAATATGGGCTCAGGAGGGAAGCACAGGAGAGTGTGGAAGGCACAAAGAAAGCAGGGGGACCATCTCCCAGGGCTCAGGCCCCCGAGATGCCCCTTTCTGTCTCCTGATGTTTCTTGGGTGACCGCAGCCACCCCTCTTCTCCCACCACGTGTCTGAAGACCCAAGTCAGTCTGGGCAGCCCCGACCCTCCTCTAACGCAGTCTCACGAGGCTGCTGCCAGGACGTGTCCCCTCCCCCACTACACCCCCCACCCCTCCACCCTCACCCCCACCTGCTTCCCGGAGTGCGTCCCTCAGGGAAGGCACCGCTGTCCTACCAGGGTCCCAGCTGGAAATCTGCTTCCCCCAGGGCCTCCGAGTCCAGACCCGCGTGTGGAAATCAGATGACTCTAGCATCTGAATCAAAACGCGGCTGCCTTAACTTAGGGTGGTGGTGGTGGGGGGGGAGCCCTTTTCGCAGGACAGGAATGCGCGCCCCAGGTCTCCAGAAGGGCGCTTGCTAGGCGTAGACATTTAAACGGGTGTGGGGGGTACCCCACGGCTGAGAACTCCTTTCCAGTGTCCTTTCTCCTCTCCACTCCCCGATCCCCTCGTGCTCCCGGGTACACTCGGCCTCTTCCCGCCTTCCGCGCCGCCTCGCCCGGGCTCCGGTTATCCCCGGGCTGCGGGGCCCCCTGGGGGCCGCCCCCACTTCCTGCGTCTCCTTCCCGTCGTGTCCCCGCAGCCATCGCCTCTTCAGGCCATCACCTCTGCACACACAGCTCCGGTGTGGACTCCCCGGGTCCAGCTGAGCCCGCAAATCCTCCTCCAGAAGCACACACC
>PVKY010015396.1:0-10174 GCA_004027775.1 Bradypus variegatus | reverse complement strand
GGAGGAAAGCTGGGGTCTGATTTCCTTCCTCTTGCTGGGGGCAAGAGTGGGCCATACACAGTGGTGCTTTGCTGGATAACCTGGTGAGAGCTAATGGCACTGAAGATCTCAAACCAGCCGCTTGAATGCCCCCCACTGCATCTCCCAGGGAGGAGCAAAGAGCTCAGTGATCCTTAGGCTCTTGAAGTTTGGGTTGTAATGGTTCCCAAGTACGGCTTCAACTATATGAACTGGTGCCCTGCCTAGGACGTACATACTTGGCATTTTTCTGCCCAGAATCCTTTCCCCTTCTTCTAGTAACAGAACCCTCTTTAGAACTGCTCCTCCCCCTCTATGTAGTTTTATGGGGATGTCATGGACCCAGGGTTGGGGGCAGGGGGCAGGCCAATCATACACTCTATTTCCTGCAATCACTGTGATTGGCACAGGGATGGAACCATGACTCAAGCTGGTCCAATCAGAGTCCTTCCCTGGGATTTTACATATAAGCACGTGCCTCTGGTTTTTAATTACCTGGTGCCATACTTCCCCTCACCCCCCACAGAAAGCCCTCTTCTGAAGTAGGAATGAAGCCAACACTCAGGAGTTGAGGCAAGAATCAGAGGTTCCACTCTCCTTATGCAACTACAATTTCAGTATCAATGTCATCCTTTCTAGGCATTTTTATATATACTTTTAAGTCTTGTTTCTATTAATATTTCTTTTCTAATTATAAAAGTAAATCATGTTTATTGTGCACATTATGGGCAAAGTGAAAAGGAATAAATCATTACCATTTTGGTATTTTCTCTGTCCAATTTTTCTTTTATATCCATGTTTTGTTGTTATTTTAAACATGACCTTGTGACTTTACCATGTATAGATTGTTTTTGTAATGTACAGCTATCATGTAGGTCAAACCTAGTTTCTACTTGATGGCCTAAGGCATGTGTCATTTGTTTTTAAGAAAGGAAAGGGAGACGTACCTTTTGCGGTAAGTTTTTTCTTGCTCTTGGTGACCTCTCCACCTTTATAAAAATATAGAAAGCTTCTTATGTTCTCCCATTGCTGAGACTGAATGATTCAATTTTTTTTTGGTTCACTCAAGGAAAACAGAAGGGACCTCTTCCCTCGAAAGTGAGAACAAATGTGAAAACTGATGGAGCTCTTTCTTCCTCTCTTCATATTATTCCCAATTGTAGTAATAATTAAGCATCAAAATAAACTGGGTTATTTTCCAACCCCCAGAGGTTTAGGATTATTGACTATCAGGATTTTGGACTCGTTTGTCCTATTATTTGGGTGACTGTAGTGAAAACACAACAATGAAAAGCAATTTTGTTTGAATTAAAGACCAACAAAACAAATGCAACAAGCAACAGTTTATTTATTTAAAAAAAGAAAGGAAAAGGAAAAAACAAAAAAGAAAAAACCAAACTTTTTACTACATCTTATACATAAGTAAAAATACCAGTATTAATATATATGTATATACATACTGCATATTTATATATATACACATATGATATAATATTAAAATTACATGCTTCTCAGGAAAGGAGAATTAGGACATGTTCCCTCATATCAATTTCAACTCTACCACAATTTCAAATCACTGCAAGAAAACTTGCTTCCTTTATTTGCTGATTTGTTTTTAAACTTCAAGTACAGGAAGTTATCAAACCAGGATCTAAACGTGGAAAACCATCGGCTATGCACAAATGACAACAGACTGCCACGAAGTAGAGTCAGGGTCTTCTGGATTCTTACACAGGTCTTGGTAACCCTACAACTGCATCAGCCTTCTACCTGAGATGAGAGGGAACGATGAAGCATGACACTTTGTAGGTTTCACATGGACGTTCGCATTGATGTTTAAAAAAAAAAAAAAAAATAGAGCAATGACACTGGCCATGAAATCACCCTAGAGGAGGATTCCGTTCTCCCCTTTCCTTGCCAAACGAAACATAGAGATTGCTGAAAAAACTCAGGCCGAAGCACTTCTGGCCGTGATCAGCTCGCAGCAAGGGACAGAGGTAGCGTTTCCTTCGGGACAGCTCGAGCCAACTCAGATGCTTTCAAACACACCCTCTTCTGCAAAAGGCACTCACATATTTTCTGTTTATAAATCATACAGTGGGATTCCGTACATGAGAGTTTTCCCTACAAATATAAAAAGAGATAAGCTGAGGAGATGGCATAACAAAGAGTATAAGAACTATGCATTTTGGGTCAATGTGCATTTTTTAAACGTGTTTTTTTTTTTTTTAAGGACAATCAATACAGTAGTTAAAAAAATTTCACTGAAAAGTTTGGAATTCCGGTAAATGATCAGTAAGAAGCAAGGTATTGTGGGACGAGATGGGGAGTCCAAAACACTGGGAGCAGGTCCACGAGCTTTTCAAATGGCCAAAGTAAAAAAGATGGTCTGCTCTTAGACTGGAAAGACCACTCACATACAGTTAAACTGTGAGAGGGAGGGAGGTAGTGGCAGAGAAATGGGTGAAGGGGTGGGAGGGGAGGGTAGTCCTTTGTTATGTGAGCACAGGAGGAATGCACTGGAATCTCCCTCGAGAAGTTGGGCTGCATCCCCTTTGCTTCTGCACTCCAAAGAGACCCTGCCCACACCAAAGGCTGCCCTCACCGGGACACCACCGAGCTAATGGAATTATAAGATGTGCCGCTGTTGCAGCTAGACGCATAGGCTTCCTGGCCACTGGCATCCAGGTTTATTTTGAACACAGGGGACGCCTTCAGCAGAAAGTCCGCTGCGTCCCGGCGACCCAGCTCCCTCAGTTTGGACATCAGGATGCCGACCGTACTCTCAGGGTAGCTGGTCCACTCCCGGAGTAGGGCATGGACCGGGCTCGGGAGGAAGTCCCTGGGAGCCCCGTTACTGGTGTTGTACTTTGCCACGAGGTCGGGGAGGCCCAAGTTCATCGCGAGAAGGCACCAGTCCTTCCCCATGGGATCGGGCAGGTCCAGGAGACGACTGAGTTTCCTCCGGGTCAGGAGGTTGAGATCTGAGGCGGGGATGTCCATGCCCAGGCTGGCCTGGGAGTAGACGTCGTGACACCCAAAGCATGTGATGCTACTGAAGCTCTCCTTGTACCCACCCATGGTGTTAGCCAGCGAGGTCTCCCTCAGGGTCTGCGCCCGGAAGAAGTCCCGTGGCTGGTAGATCATGACGGGCTCGTGGTGCTCTCTCAGCTGCTGGGGGCTCAGGTAGTGCTTCACCGTCAACAGCCCGGGCAACGTGGTGGCCATGACGTTCTCGATGGTGCTGCACACCGAGTCCAGCAGGAGGCAGCACTTGATCTTCTCGGTCTCGAGCCCGCGGACCTGCACCTCGATGCCCTGGCCGTGGTTGACCAGGAGCACCAGCAGTTCCGCCCCGCGGTTGGCGATCTTGCAGCCGTTCACCCACAGGCGGATGTCCGCCTCGCCCTCGGCGCTCTGCTGGTGGATCCACCTGCACAGGTTCACCTGCACCTTGTGGAAGATGCCACAGGGGAAGGGGGCGAGGTGCTCCACGGGGACGATGCGCACCCCACCATAGACCATCGCCTCGTCCTCCTCGTCCGTCCAGGAGCGGTGCAGGTTGTCTGTCTTGATCAGGGCCGGGATGTCCACCATGGTGCCGCTGCTCAGGTCCCGGGCGCAGATGTCCATGGCGTCCAGGATCTGTAGCAGCTCCTCCACGTCGCAGTCGGGCACCAAGCGCTGGATGTCCTCCATGGTGTAGCGGCCCCGGTAATGGTGCAGGGCTCGGGGTGTCTCGACAGACAGCAGCTTCCCCAGGATGCCGGTGCAGAGCCAGCGGGGGTCCAGGAGCAGCACATCCTGGACTGTTTCACTCTGCATGATGTTGATCTGTTGAGGGGACAATGAGAGGTCACCTGTGGTTGCAGTATCCTGGCTGGAGACCCCTGCTACTAAGCCCAACTGCAGCCATAAAACCCATGCGGCTGTTATAAGGAATGAGCCAGGGCTGCGCACATGGATGGATCTCAAAAATCAAAGACTGAGAATGTCCCAAGAGAGAATCTGAAAAACTACTACCCTTGGCTTGTTAAAAAAGGTCAATGCTTGAATAACTATGCAGCTTATAAGGGGTGACAGTGTGATGGTAAAAACCTTGTGGATTGTAGTCCCTTTACCCAGTATATGGAGTAAAAAAAGGGAGACAGGGACTAAATGAAGATTGGGGTGGGATGGGGGGATGCTTTGGGTGTTCTTTTTTACTTTTGCTTTTTATTCTTATTTTTATTCTTTCTGGTGTAAAGAAAATGCTCAAAAATGGATTGGGGTGATGAATGCACAGCTATATGATGGTACTGTGAACAGCTGATTGTACACCATGGATGACTGTATGGTATGTGACTATATCTCAATAAAATTGAATTAAAAAAAAGAAAAGGTCAATGCCATAAGGTTCCAAAAAGGACCAAAAAGAAAAGGAAAGGGCTGGGAGAAACTTTTCCATTAAAGGAGTCTAAAGACTCCAAATGCAATGAATGATCTCTGATTGGATTCTGAATCCTACAATAAATATGCAAATGCGTAAAAAGAGATAACATATGGTTCTTGGGACACCTGGCAAACAATGGCAAACACTTGAAAGAGGACTATACAATCCCCATCAGTAGTACATCAATGTTAAATTTCCTGAATTTGAGAATTAATTATATTGTTGATGTAACTCTCCACAACATAATATTAATATGGCATTTGGCAGTATACAATCTGTAATTCCGTCTTAAACAGTCATTTCCTCAGGTCATGAAAAACAAAGATAAGTGGCAGCTCAGGAAACTAAGGAAACCCATGACTACATCCATACTGGGTTGGAAACTACACCAGGAAAATAACATTAAGCAGACAACTGGTGAAATCTGAATATGATCTGCAGTTTCAATAATCTGGTTCTGCTATGTAAGTTAGTATTGGGAAAAGCTGTGTGAAGGGCATGCAGGAACATTCTGTGTACTTTTTTGTGACTTATTTAGTAAATTAAAATTATTTCAAGTTAAAATTTTTTAAAAAGATAGTGAGCGGCCAAACATCAAGGATTTTATTGCGTGAACTAATATTAACCCTGATCTCAAGTAAATTTTTGAATCTTGAAAACAAGTTATCTCATGATTTTCTTGGCCTTTTTCTTGTCCTGGTCCAAAAAAGAAAAAGGAAAATTTTTAAAAATAATTAAAAAAAGAGACAAGGAGGAATTTATCATTAGTGGGCTTTGAAATGCCACTAAGAGCAGCTGAGGGGTATCAAGTATTAAAGGCTAAAGGCCAGGCGGCTCTTGAGATTTAACCCATTTTAAAAAAAAGTTGGCCACTGGTTCAGTCTACCTCCTTCAAACACTCCTGCGTCTCTAGATGCAAAATGAACTTTCTTTACCCATGAATTCCTTAGCTGCCTTTTGTGGAAGGCTAATTCTACTCTATCAGACACTGCAAAGGCTACAAGTTGGGTGAGGGAGGAGGAGAGAAAGAGCTTAGGGCGTGGTTAAAACTTGAATGAGATCAGGGGTTTGCCAAATCACAGCCTGTGGGCCAAATCCAGCCACCCCTTGTATTTGTAGTTTACATTTTAAAATGGTTGGAGAAAACAAAACCAAAATATTTGTGACACAAGAAAATTATAGGAAATTGAAATTTCAATGTCCATAGCTAAAAGTTTTATTTGAACACAGCCACACTCATTCATTTACATATTACCTGTGGCTGTTCTCAGGCTACAATGGCTGAGAGTTGAGTAGCTGTGACAGAGACCACCTGAACCACAAAGCCAGACGGACTGTCTTCGATCCTTAACAGACAGAGCTGTCCACTGACTTAGCCCCGGAATGAAAGTTGTGTGGACAGGGATGAGGCTTCTCTAGGTCGAGAGCAATGTTTCCTGACTTGTAGGGCACTATTTCCTGTATATTTGCCATTTTTAACATCTCAGCCCAATTTTCTTGGCTGAGGACAGTCAAGAAACTTGGTTTGTTTTTCACTGCCTTGACTGACATGAGCTGCACCCAGAGGTGACTATGCCTGTAAATCATCCCCAACCTAGTCGATGCCTTTATTGGCATCTCTGTTTCTACAGCCTTCCCAAGACCAGAAATAATTTGGCCACTGCAGATAGGAGGGGTAAGTAAAAAGGTAACGGAAATGATGGGTAAACTGGTCTGTTTGAAATAGCTGAGAAAAAAGGCTCTGTCCTATAGTACTGGAGGTGGTTGGTGGTGGCCAATCGGAGCCCGAGGCCTCATGATTTACATCCCCCCGCCCCACTTACTATTATTATTTTTTTAAGTCTTTATTCAGTTACTAAATTCTCAAGAGCAGGTTGAGATGTGACTCTCAATAAAGTGAATTAATTATAGGCTATGATTGAAAAAGTTTTTGTTCAAATACTGGAAGGCAAGCATATTTGGGGTGAGTTTATTATTATGGTTAAAGTGTATTCTAGAACACCTTAAACTCCAAGCTTTGATCTTCTACCTGTCTTCTCCCTTGAATTCACTCACTTTAAAGTATTGCTGGAGGGGTACTAGAGTAGCTGGTAGTTTAGTTGGGAGTTGAGAGACAGATGGAATCACTGCTCAAGGCCCCAGGTTTCAGGGTCATTGGCTTCTGGACTCAATTTTAGTTTCAAGCATATATGATCCATGCAAACTGGCCAGAGGGTCAGCCAAAGCCCCTGCGATTAGAGAGGCAAGCTTCTGTATTTTAATATTCTCAGAACTGCTCTTCTTGGCTCAGACTAGCTCGTGCTGTCTCCTAATTTCACACGATGCCTGAGGAATGGAAAACTCTGTCCCCTTCTGGGAACGGGCATATGGTGCAATTGGAACCGGGCCCCCAAACCACAACCCAGTGCTGAATGCACCACAACTGAGAGCAAAGCTTCCCATTTCTCAGTCATTTCTGGTGGGCGTCTCAAGCTGGGGACTTTCAATGTATCGTATCTAGAATTAGGATTGCTTTGTGTATCTGTGAACTATTTTTCTGTCTTGGTTTCTCCAGAAGTTGCCTTCCTGCCTTTTCTGGACTGTTTGTGAGTGCAGGAAGTCTGGTTGGAACTGACAACACCCAAGGCAGAAAAGCCACCCAAAGGGTGAGAGAGACCTAGTCCCCCAGGGGCAAAATGTGCTCCTTAAAGAACAGAATCTGGAAAACAAAACAAAGCAAAACAAACAATGGCTCCTACGAAGTAGGAGGGGACTGCAGAGAACCTCCATTCAGAAAAACCACCTTAAGCCATCCCCAGCCGCCAGTCACAGGTCTGCAAACACGGCGCTGCGCAGTTTCAGCCCCTTCCCCCAGGCTCCCACCACTCCCAAGACCCTGGAACTCAGGACGCAGAAATGTGTCCCCCGCGCCCCGCCCGGGCCCCCGGCACCTCGCCGGCGCTGTGGAGCTGCTGAGCGACGCGCCGGATGTCCTCCTCGCTGGCCAGGGGGTTCAGCTGGTCCTGCACGTCGTACACGAACTGCTGCAGCGACATGAGCTGGCTGGGCCCGCTGAGCTTCCGCCAGGAGGGCAGCGTGGAGATGGTCTTCTCACACAGGGGGGTCATGGGAGGGCAGCCCTGCGGAGAGCAGCAGGGGGAGGGCTTGCGGGTGGGGGGCTGCATCGGGGGTCCACAGCGGGACTCACGCCGCACGCTGCAGCACCGTGGCAGCTGGGCCTCTGAGCGGGTCAGCACTTGTGTGTGTGTGTCTGTGTTGCCTTTAAGCAGAATCGATGTATTTCTCAAACGGCAAATCATGCAGAGGCTTTTCATTTCTAGTGCTTATGTCCCACAGAGGCTGAGACTTCACAACCATTTTTTTTTTTTTTTGAATTGTGGACTCACAATTGACTAATGTTCACCAACTTCTAATGTTTACTCACTTCCTTGCTCGCTCAGCCCTTTACTGGTAGTGACTGTTCCAGCAAACAATGGTCACTTTACACACAGAGAGCGAGGCAAAGAGGAGTGTAATTGTCCATATGAGTCGAGTCAGGTTTTACCTGGAAATTAGGTTTTTGCAGGGACTGTTGAAGTATTATTTCAAATTAGATGCATTCTTTGTAATTGGCTTGAAATGAGTTTTTAATCTTTTAATCTAGTTAAACAAGTCAGTCTATGTTAAGGACTCATAAAATCAATAAGTCTTCCTAATGAGGCACACAAACCTTACATTGCAACTGCATCATTTAATTAGGAAGGCCTCTCTCAAGGTTATCTTTTACATCAGCTAATTTCATCTTCTACTGAAATAACAGAATTCCCAGGGGTGAGGGTGGGGGTGGGGAATGGGCGGTTAATGCTTCCTGGGCAGAGGGTTTCTGCTTGGGGTGATGGAAAAGTTTCGGTCCTTGTAAATACAATGAACACCACTGAATTTTCCAGAAACGCAGCAGTTTATTTCTTTGGTGGGTTCCACCTGCGGGACCTCAAGAGTGGGGGGCGGGGGTGAGGCATGAAGCAGAAGGTCATGCCACACCCCAGCTCCAAAATCTTCAGCCACCCTGTCTGTCCCTGTCTGCAGAACACAGACCATAACCCAGCAGGGAGGCGAGACACCTGCTCTAAGTGTCACCCCCACCCTGCAACCAAATTCCTCCAAGGCCAGGCCCTCTGCTGTGCCGGGGTGTGACACTGATCAGACAGTAAGGGCACCCGATGTGCAGAGGCCAGATTTTCATGGGAGAGGATGGGGTTTCCCCACATTCCTAGAGCTGGACCAGAAGCAGAGCCTGGCATTCCTAACGGGGCATTTTGCTGTGTGGAAGGGGGAGGATGTGACATGTGGCAGCACCGCGGGGCAGGAGAGGGGCCTGGCACTCACCCCATGTTTAATCTCATTCCGGTCAGCAGGAACCGCCCTATGTACGCTTACACATTTTTTGATTGGGATGTTTGTCTTTTTCTTACCAATTTTTAAGAGCTTTCTGAACGTTATGGCTAGTAAACCCTTTTCTGTCAAAGGCAATGAGGATATCATTTCCCAGTCTATTTCATCTTTTGACTTTATTACTAAAAAAAAATTTGTCCAAACAAACAAAATATTAGCAAATAAGTGAATATTTTCTTTGAAAACTTTTGGGGTTTTCTATCTTGGTTAAAAAGGTTTCCTCAGTTACAAGAGGTTTTTAAGATAATCTTCTAATTTTCTATTCAAGAGATATTTATTGGCTTTTTATTTGATTGTGTGTGTATGTTTTTTAAAAACATTTAATGTCTTTAATTCCCCTCGAATTTATTTTGGGGCTATGCAATAAAGTAGGAATTCAACTTCATTTTCTTCCAGGTGAACAGATAGTTGTGCCATTTGTTAAATAAACATCCTTTTCCCATTAAATTGAAAGAGCATCCTCGTTCTGTATTAAATTTCTACAGATATTGGGATTTATTTCTATACTCTCTATTCTGTTCCACTTATTTAGTTGGATTGATTACAGAGCCATGACGGTATGTTTTACTTATTCTTCTATTCAACTTTCAAGACACAAAGCCTCAGTCCCTTTAGGATGCTAACTGGAATATTAAATTTATATAACTTGGGAAAAATAAAACACTTGACAAATCGTGCCATCCAGGAACACAGTCTCATTCCACTTGTTCATGTGTTATTTTATGTCCTTCAGTAGGTTTTATTGGTGACTGTTGGAATGGTGATTTTCCATAAATTTTCTACTTTCCTGCATTTCTAATCTCTCCACAGTAAGTTACCTTTGTACTGCTTCTGTAATTTGTAAAAAGGAATCTTATTTAAAAAAACAAAAAAATTAAAAGTTTAGGAATTTCATACAATCCAAAGTAGCTCCATCATTGTCCATAATAACCCTTCCCGTCCAATCCTCTCCTTTGTCTACTCTTCCCTTGTGCTGGGGCAAGAGAATGAGCAGGTACCACTGCCAATGCGTCCGAGGCCCCTGAACACAGACCGATCCGAGGGGGAAGCAACAGGGGTCAACAACCTGGGCCACCAGGCAGGCAGAGAGAACATCAGAGCATCTGTACTTACAGAAACGATCTGGCTCCGTATTTCCTGCAGGTGATTCCGGAGCACTTTCATGTCCTTAGATCCAGAAGCCCCAGCGTCCAGAACAAACAGCTTATTTGAAATGTGAAGATCATTCCCAAACCTATGGGGAAAGCAGCGGCCTCGTGAGCAGTGATACTCACCAGTGGGGCACAGGCTTCT
>PVKY010015395.1:0-10195 GCA_004027775.1 Bradypus variegatus | reverse complement strand
TCAAGGCAGTACTTCAACCATTTTATCCTTTTGTTTTTATATGTCTTATTTTTGTCTTTCCCTTTTAGTTACCATTACTGATAATCTTCATTTCTACATGCTTCTCCAAGCGTCTCTCTCCTGCTTTTACACTTCAGCTACAGAACTCTCTTTAGTATTTCTTATAAGGCAGATCTCTTGTTGACAAACTCCCTCAGTCTCTGTTTATCTGTGAGTATTTTAAATTCCCCCTTCTTTTTAAAGGACTTTTTTTTGCCAGATAAAGAATTCTTAGCTGGCAGTTTATCTCCAGTACCTTAAATATATCATACTACTGTCTTCTCACCTCCACAGTTTCTGTTGAGAAGTCAGTACTTAATCTTATTGTGATTCCCTTGTATTTGATGAATTGCTTTTCTCTTGAAGCTTTCAGGATTCTCTCTTTATCTTTGTCATCTGATTAGTATGCATCTCTGAGTAGGTCTATTAGGATTTATTCTGTTTGGAGTATGGTGCACTTTTTGGATGTGGATATTTATGTCTGTCATAAGAGTTGGGAAATTTTTGGCCATTACTTCCTCAAATATTCTTTCTGTTCCCTTTCCCCTCTCTTCTCCTTCTGGGACACCCATGACACATGTGCTTGTGCACTTCCTGCTATCATTCAAATCCCTGAAAACTTACTCAATTTTTTCCCATTCTTTTCTCTATCTTTTCTTCTGTCTGTAAAATTTCAATTGTCCAGTTCACTGATTCTTTCTTATGCCTGTTGAAATCTGCAGTTGTATGCCTCTATTGTATTTTTCTTTCATAATTGAGATTTTATTGGTTGTTCTGAAGATCAGCACACAGATATTATGAACAATTTGTACACAATTAACATATGTACTGAAAAGCTAAAAAGCCATGTAGTTGTAATTCTTTTCTAAAATTATTCCAACTGACTTTCCAGCTTAAAATTTGGAGGCAAGTTTCCACTAAGAGGATATAAACTACCAATATCTTCAAATGTTGATAAGCTGTTACATCGTAAGTCCCACTAACTCACAATTTAACATCATGCATGCTACACACTCACGTTTCCAATCTTTCACAGCATATAATAAAGTTATTAGGAAAACTGTATAGCCATGACCTAGTATGTTCTGACAGGAAGAACCAAGATCAGGGACCAGTTTTAAGAAGCAATTCTACTAAAAAAACCCACAGGAATAGAAGTAATTTTAAAGGTTCAGCACATATTAAATGCATGACTGTGACTGCAAGTCATCATTTAGTACATGTTGTATTATACGGTATAAAAATGTCTCCCCTCCCCACTATGGAATGTTAAAGTTGACATCCAAGATAGTCAAAGTCTCCCATAATTCAGTATCCCACTATTTTCTGGTTGTACCAAAAATAAACAACCAGCAAATGATTTCTCCTCTTAAAAAAAAAAGTATTTACACTTAAAAAACGGGATGAGGTGGGATTTCAATCTCCTTCTTAAAAATGTTTCTTCTAGAGCTACTAAAAAACTTACATTTACAAAACAGTTGATAAAAATATTCCTTTGGATTGTACAAGAAGGGAGAAGCAGGTACCACCGATAAGACATGGTATACAATATTAATCAAACTTGGCTTCTTTCTCTCCTGCTTCACCAGAGGCTTCACTTTTAGTTTCTCCATTTTCTACAAATAAATCTTTATTTTCTTGGTCAGCCACTTCAGCTTGTTTTCCCTTTGCTCCTCTTTTCCTTTTGGTTGCACTTTTTTCTTGCCTGAAGACTTAACCTTTCCTGCTGCCCTTTTTGGGGCTTCATTTCCACTTCTGCAGGAGCAGGTTTAGCTGACAGCCTTGCCAACCTCCTCTTGGGCTCCTCTTTCCCTGCACCTTCAGCCAAGCTGACCTTCCTCTTGGGCATCTTGGCAGTGGAGCAGGCATGTGTCGGGTGTTACAGGCTGTGGCATGCTGACAGCCTTCGCAAAGCTGGGCTGCTGGCCACTGTTGATCCTCCCACTGCCCAAGCTGCTGGGACCCATGGCCTCTAGTGTATTATGAAGCTTTTCTATTGTGCCTTTCACTCCCATACTTTCTGTTATGCTTCTTTTTATACTTTCAAATTCTTCTTTATGCTCACCCAGTGTTTTCTTAATATCCTTTATTTCTTTAGCCATATTTTCGTTCATCTACTTGAATTGACTTAGATTTATTTGAATATCTTTGATCAGTTGCTCCAAATTCTGTGTCTCCTTTGAAGTTTAATATGTTCCTCTGAATGAATCATATCTTCCTATTTCTTAATATGGTTTGTAATTTTTTGCTGATTATCTGATTATCCTGATGAGTTTACTCTGAAGGTTTCTCTCTCTTGCCTAGAGTTTTATTGTTGATTGGCTTTCTGTTAAAGCTCTTCTTTGAAACTTGGTTCAACTTATTCTAGACTTTTACAATTGCCCATGTTTAACTGATCAGATTTTTTTCAGTTCTTCTTCATGTGATTCTTGCCCTGGATATGCAGAATTTTTAAGATTGTACTATTTGAGCAATTATTTCACTTCCAAGAGAATCCTTCCTTTCCTCTGTTCCTTCTCTGGGAATCTTGATCTGTCTGTTCTGTTTTTGTTTCGTCTCTCTCTTTCTCTCTCTCTCTCTATATATATTTTTACACTCCTTTTTGTAGCTGCTTTTGTCTGGAGGGAAACTTCTGGGAGGAGGGTCACCCCAGAGAACTTTTCCAAGTCAGTATTTCCAAGCCATACAAGGCCAGAAATTCATGAAGGGGGTGTCGACTAGCTCCAAAGAGTCCTGGGGATAGCATCAGGAAAGACACCAAGAGCATTTGGACAAGTCCCTGAAGCAGCACTTCCTGGTTTGCCAATAAATGGTGCCTTTTAGAAATCTTCCCCCCAGCCCTAGGGAGGCACTGTGTCCTTAAACCTTCACTGCCTATGCCCCTGTCAGGGGCGGGGTGGAAACAATGGCTGCACCTCTCCCTGTTTGGAGCTGGCTAAAACAGCAGCTCAGACCCAGGATCCACAATCTGAATTCACTATCTAAAGCTGCGATCAGTGCTTGGCTGTGCCCCCTTTCCCCCCATTCTTGGGGAAGAGGATTTCCACATCCCTCTCTGGCTGCAGCAGCCAGCTAGGAACTGGACCCCAAGGCAGCCTGCCTCAAGAGTGGGGAATAGGCATTGGTAGTTACTGCAGAGTGAGCTACTCACAGTTTTTACCAGTTTCTCAGCCTTTTCCTTTTGCTCTTCCCTGGATGCTATACAGTGCTCCCTTGGCCTCCAGAGCCCCAGAACAAGTTGTTTCAGACAGTTCCTGCCTGTCCGCTAGCTGTTTTGGAGGAGGAGTTAGCCCTGGAGCTTCCTACTCCACTATCTTCCCCAGAAGTCCATGATCAACTGATCTCTATATATATTTTAATGTATGCCAACTTGACATTATTCCACACCTCCACATTCCATATTTACCTGCAGTTATACCTTGTTTGGTTCTTAGAGTTTTGTTTTATTTTCTTAAATCAGTTGTTAGTCTTTACAAACTATAATACGTCACAAAAATAATAAATAAATCTGGACTTCCAGTTTCCTTTGAAAAGTTGTAAGATCTGGCAATACCAGACTCATCTTCCCACCCAACAACTGGAGCTGAGTTGATATTGCCCCTTTTGTAGAGCATTCTCTCCTCAGTTTACCCCAATCTCCACCACTCCCTAATACTTTACCATCTGCATGTTCCACTGATTTATATTATCTGTCTGTCTCTGGAGATATTTGAATTTTCAATCCCTCAACTATAGCCTCTGAATTTTTCTCATAACAAGTTGTTCCCCGGTCTACACCACTTCTACACCTCTTGCTCAGCTCAGTTTTCATCTAACAGACACTAACATCTGAAGTGGGTATATATATATATACACCTTCAGTACACACACACAAACAGTTGTGACAAAAATAACTTTTACATAATGATGATAATTCGGTAGCACACCTATAAGGCACTCAACACACCAGCTGAAAAACCACTGCATGATCACTTAAACCAGGAGGTAACAAATAGTTTGTTTTAACATCTAATAGTGATGATTTACAGTACACATGTAGACTAGTTTCCACCAGCAAAATAAAGCTGAGAGCTGAAAACAAGTATATAAGGAATATTCATTAAACACTCCCTGATATTCTATAAAGGTAAAGAAACAGCATAAAGATTTATCCCTTCTTTCAAGGATTTAGTCCAACTGTCAATCTAAAACACACTTAGAAAAAAAAAAGACTAAACAAAAAGCTATTTAAAGCTTTTTAAAGTATTTAAACTCAAAATACTATATATTAATACAAAGAAGTGAACATTCAACTGTGAAGATCCAAACAATGAACAGACTTTTATTTAAATTACCAAGTTAACTGGGTAAAAAGCAAGTTTTCTCTTCAAATCTCTAGAAAATCATGCAATATGAACTTCTGATTGCAGATTCCTAACATGTCAGTCATGATGATCTTTGGCTGGACACCACAGCTTTCAATTTCCTGTTACTACATATGACTCAGTTTATCAGCCTCAATAATCTGCTGATTATAGCCACCTCCACCCATACCTCAGCCTATTGCTGAAGACAGAAGACTGCCCAGAACACAGCGGTTTCACCCTGGTCCAAATACCTCATTATCATGTACTCAGACTATGCTGCAAATAGAATCACTTAAAGCATCAAAAATGCAAAGTCCAGGCTCAGCACGCTGATTTAGGAGGTTTAGGGTGGAGATCAGGAAAACCCATTTTTAACCTAAACATCCCCACCCCATCAGATAATTTGTGTGCAGGAAGTTTTGGAACCACATTTTGAGAAACACTGCCTTCTCGCCTCCTGGCTAGTCAGTGAACCTAGTCAGAGAAGCTAGTCAGTGTTAGCATTGGCTTTTGGAAGTTTCCTCACTCAAAACAAATTGCCCTTTGCCATACAGACCACATTTACATATGGCCCCATACCCATATTTACTGAATCCCAACTAAATCTGTAAGGCAGTGCGCCAATGACTGTGGGAGATACAGTAATGCACAAGGCACATTCCTGATACTCAAAAATCCAACAGGAGAAATAAATGTTTATGAGTTAATTAAAATAGAATGGAAGGCATGTCAGGGCAGAAATACAAATGAAACCCTAAGAGCCCAGAAGTTAAACCCCTCTGCTATTTTCTCCAAATATTTTGTATCCATTTACTTTTAGATTACACATCATGACACCGCATTTTCCATTTCATTCTTCTCCACTAAACTGTATGTTCAAGGGCTGAAATCATGTCTTCTTCACCCCTGCATCCCCAGAGCCTCATAAATAATAGATGCTTGGCTAAAGGGTCAGTCAATCGAGACATTCTTCATCATCAAAACTTGGGCCAGATTGTGAGAAACTTCACACTATAACCTGGCTGCTTATTTAAGAAATCAATTTCTTGAAACCTAGCCATATAACTTTAAGTTGGGATGGAATTCAGAAATAGTGTTGTCCACTATTTCCCTAAACTTTGTATGCAAACTATTGATGGTACTCCAGGAAATGGCATCTAGAATGTTTGTAGGTAGTACATGAAAGAGCATTTTTTATTTCAGTTATGTATATACATACGCATATAGAAAAATATCCAGAACTAAGCAGTGGTTTCACAGATTAAAGCTTAAAAGGAGGCTAAATGTAAGTTTCAAAAAGTAAAGAGGAGAAATTCTATGCTATTATAAATCAGGGAAATGGCTGCACTTGGAAGGGGGGTGACTTGAAAAGAGGCATCAGAAGGACTTCTGGGGTACTAGAAATGTTCCATTTCTTGATCTGGGTGCTGGTTCTATCGTATGTTCAGTTTGTGAAAATTTAGTAAAGCTATATTATGATAAATGCACTTTTCTGCCTGTATGGTATTTTCCAATTTTTTAAAAAAGTATTTTTTAGAAGTGGTGTAAAGAAAAATATTAAATAAATGGTAGTACATGATATAAAAAAATGACCTGAAGATGGTACACAAAAGACAAATTTGAGACACATCTAATGGAATCCCTTCATTGTAAGTTGAGAAGAGACTCAAGTGATTGCCAAAAATTAGCTACCTGACCTTTGACCAGTTTTCCCAACCCAAACTTTTCTCCCATTCTTCTCTTTCCCCAACCAAGTCTTCAACTCCATTAAGATAAATATCCTACTATCTCTATCTCCAGGATGGTCTCACTAGCTGCTCCCCCAGAAAGAAAGTTCTTCCCCCTTCAGGCACCCCTGCCCAAATCCTACCTCTCCTAAAGGAGCTGCCCTCCCCACCTGGCTGTTTTTACCACTCCTCTTTGTTCTTTCATCATATGCAGCTTAATATCTAAATTGGAAGCCTCAAAAGATACATCTCCTACAGTATTTAGTAATTCCACCAACTGGGCAAGCCACTTTTTTATCTCACTTTTCACATCTGTAAAAATGGGAGGCTGAATAATCAGCGTGGCCTTTGGAGTCAAATAGCGTCATTTGTATTTGCTCACAAATGTACTACAAATTTGTGTTGCTACTTACTAGTTGCATGACTTTGGGCAGGTTTCATTACCTCTTTGTGCCTCAGTTTCTTCATCTGTAAATGGGGTTACAATAAAGCTATCTCAGTGTTGTTCGGAAGACGAAACAAGACGAAACAAGCCCACCACACTGTCAGTGCTTAGTAATATTAGCTATTATTTTATCATCTGTAAAATGGAGTAAACATACACATCTTTCCCAGAGTGGGAATAAAGTGGGATGGAGGTGTCTGAAAAGTGCCTAAAATGAAAGGGAATTGGAGAAAGGGGCAAGAGGAGAAAATTTTCTGATAAGATTCTTAGTGATAGAAGAGGGGTACATGGGCCCCACCCTACACCTATCCAGTCAGAATCACCTGTTAAATGTGCCTAAAAATTCCCTTTGGCGCTTAAGATCCAGTTGCGTTTCCCACCCTCATATCAGGGTCCTTTCTGGTTTCTTGTGAGGTGAAAGTGAACCCGGGGACTTAGTCTCTTTCCCTCTAATATTTTCTTTTGAAACACGATGCTTGTAACAAAAGTACACCCTCAAAACAGCCCCGAGCATAAAGAGGCTAATAATTCCTCTTGGTTTTGTTCCTGAAAACGTTTTCTGGCAGCTCTTTGCGGTGCGGGAACGCTCCTGCTTCCACCTCCTACCTTTCTGAAAGCTACCGGCCTGGGGCAGCCCCTCGGCCGGGCTCCGGCTTCCCTTCTTTGAGTAAGTTACGGGAGATCACTTTTCTCCGCCAGGCAGCGCATCCCTAGCGCCCGGGGAGGTAAGGCCTCGCGGGTCAGGGGCCTCCGTTTCTAGGAGTCTCCAACTTGGCGCAGAGCCGGTACCGCGACAAAGGCGGCGTTATACGTGGCCGAGCGGTCCGGGGCGCTTTTCCCCAAGCATCGGGGGATCGGCCTGGGCCGTCTGGAGGGTGCTGTCACGACCGAATCCCGTTCCTTCGCTCCTCAGTCGTACCTGACCAACGGCGGCCGCAACTGCGCTTGCCCGTGGCCTGCCGCTGACGCGGTGCGCCACGGTCCTAGCTCTTCGCGCACCCCAAGACGCGCGAGGCCCTATGGGAAGTCGCGGGGTTGAGGAACGCCGAGAGGAGGCCGCGCTCCCCCTACCGGCCGCGAGCCGGAGAGCCGGCTGAGCAGAGGCGCGCGGTGGGCGGGACGCTCGGTGGGCGGGCACTCGGTGGGCGGACACTCGGTGGGCGGGGCGCGCGGGAGGACCGCCTCCTCCCAGAAGCCTGATCCCACGCCGCTTCTGTTTTAGGATCGTGGGTTTTTTCTTTTAACGTTTAAACACACTCATTAAAGATAAATTCGAATATGCCAAATGGAAAGAATAAAAAAGCATCAAAGTCTTACCCTTCCAACAAACTATTATTGCTGTTTACTGTTTGTTTCCCGTTTTGACCCCCTCTATGCAGTTTTCCTTTTACACTGTATAGTGTAAATCACTTTTCACATGCATTTTGTACCCAGCTTTTCACTTAATATAAGTATTTTCCATACTATTATATAGCCTTGTAAGCCACCTAGATGACTCCTTGGCTCCAAACTTGACATCAGTCTTTGCCTCTTTCCCACTGGATGAGGTCTACATTCACCTGTCTTAAACAGAGCCTGGTCACCCACCCTCACCCCCATACTCCTTACCCAACTCTACTTTCTTTTTCATAATACCGAGAGCCTTCTAACTTACCCCACATTCTCTGTCTCCTGCTCCTACCTCTCTCCCCACAAAATGTCAACACTATCAGAACAGCATCTTTATTTTTCCTTTTATGTATCCCAAATGCCTCAAATAGTGCCTGAAACATTGCAAACATTCAATATTGAAGGGGAAAAGGGAGGAAACATTATTTTTAATAACTATTAATATTCCACCCAATAGAGCTACTGAACTACACTTACGTATCCTTCTATTGTTAGATATTTAGTTTGTTTCTTACTTTACAATATCACAAGTATGAATGCAGTGAACATCTTTCTGTGTACAGTTATTGTTCCAGTTTGCTTATGTTGCCATTATGCAAAATACCAGAAATGGATTGGCTTTCATAAAGGTGGTTTATTTGGTTACAAAGTTACAGTCTTCAGGCCATAAAGTGTCCAAGGTAAGTCATCAACAATAAGGTTCCTTCATTGGAGAAAGGCCTTTGACATCTGGAAAACTTCTGTTAGCTGGGAAGGCACATGGCTGGCGTCTGCTTGCTCCCAGGTTGCGTTTCAAAATAGCATTCTCCAAAATGTCAGTGTCAGCTTTCACCGGCCATCTTCAAAATGTCTGTCTCAGCTATAGCTGCACTGGGCCCGTGTGGCTCTTTTTAAAGTACTCTAGTAAAACTAATCAAGACCTATGCTGAATGGGCGGGGCCACACTTCAATGGAAACATTCAATCAAGAGGTCACACCCTAATCAAAGGTGTCACTCATAGTTGGGTGGGTCACATCTCCATGGAAACAACCTAATCCCAATATCCTACAAGATTGGATTAAAAGATCGTGGCTTTTTCTTGGGGGACATAATATATCCAAACTGGCACAGTTATTATCTCCATTTTAGATTTTTTTTCCCCAGGACACACAGCCAGAAAGGGATCAAATGCTTTATAGCTCTTAATAAAAATGTTGGTAAATTTCTTTTCCAGAAGAGTGGTCTCCATTTGTACTAGCACTAGTAATGAATGAGAACTCCACCACTCAACATGTGACTTTTTAACACCAAAACCACATTGTGTCACGTCAGGTGTAGGTTTAACTGTTCTCAGACAGTGAAGTGCTTCACTCCTCCATCCTCAATTAACATATGTGAAGCATCCATCCCAAGTACAGCTTTGTTCTTGGGACATTTAATACAAGTTTTCTGTTCTCAAGGAACTGCCAGCCCAGCTGAGATTTAGTGAACTTACCTGATCACCAGATGTGTGGCAATGGTGCGTGTCCTTTCTTTTGATTTGGGTTTGTGGGCAAGTTTATATCCTGCTTTTCTATGGAGCAACCCAGTCAAAATGCTCTTGGCAAACACTGGGAGTTTATTTGCTTAAATACAGAAAACAAATAAAAGGTGAAGCAAATCCTTTAAAAACAGAATTTCAGTGCCTAATATACTAGTTACTAAAATAACTAAGCCAGGACTTTTTAAAGTCAAAATTTCCCTCCCTTCCTGTGAGCCAAGTCTACATTTCCGTTGTTCAGTTGGAATGATTGTTTCAGAGATTTTTTTTTAACATGCTGCTCAATTATGCTAAAATTACCATTTTACCTGCAAAATTCTAATTTTGGTTGTCTTTTCTTTTTCTCTACTAAAAGTCCTTACTTAACTAAAAGGAAGTCTTTTCCATTTTTTTTTTTGAATGCCTAGGCAAAAGTAGCCAACAGTCATGTGCTTACCTGAGTCTTCCTATGATACATGTAATAAGTAACGATTTGTTGGACACTTAACGATGAGCCAGGCACTCTGCTAATTTGCTCGAATTATCTCCTGTTATCCTCCCAACAGCTCTATGTGGTGGGGACTATGATTATTCCTGTTTTACAGAGAATCCTGAAGCTCAGCAGATAAGCTGCCCAGGATCACATAGCTTGACACTCAGATACAGGTTTCCAACTCCCAGGAAGACTGCGCTCTGAACCACTAATTTCACTGATCATTTTGACGTTGCAATTCACTAAAACCCTATACG
>PVKY010015394.1:0-10196 GCA_004027775.1 Bradypus variegatus | reverse complement strand
AAAAAAATGGCTTTTCTGGAGTCTGGGAATGGGTGCCCGCTTTTAGGTGCCCCCACTTCTCGGAGCCCAGCCCTTCTCCTGCACCCCCAGCTCCCCAAATCAGTCAATTAATTTGTTAATTAATTCTGCAGCTGAGGCTGGGCAGAGCCCCTCCTCTTGCCCCCAGCAGACTGCTGTTTTTTGGTTTTGTTTCTTCCTTTCCCCCTTTCAGGGAGTCAGCAGCAAAACAATCTGTGAGATCTGGGTGGGGAGGGGCACCAGACCTCTGGTCCGGGGAACTTACAATGTTCTCTGCGATCTCGGCTTTTCCTCCAATTCCAAACTTGCATCCGATGTGTGACTGGTTACTGGACACCCCGAAAACTCTGTTTCATATAGTTCTTGGGTAGTTGCCAGCTGCTCTGGGCTCTGTCCCCGGTGGCCGCGGGGGCGGCGGCTCCTCCGCCGGGCTCCGGCGGCGCAGGCAGTGCGGGCCTCTGTTTTATTTGTTTTGAAATATCAGGCTTATAGGTTTACCTATTTGGTGGAGTGTCTTTCTGGCATTCTTGGTAGAGATGTTATTCTCCTTTATTCTCATGTTAATCCCATTCTTTTCTTTTGCTAGTTAAAAAGATTTTTAACAGCTTTGTTTAGAAGTAGCATACCATAAAAAGTTCACTGACTTAAAGTATATGGTTAGTGGGTTTTTGTATATTTGTGGGCTTTGCATCCATCATCATAGGCTAATTTTTGAACATTTTCATCCCCCCTAAAAGAAACTCTGGGCCTATTAGCAGTCACTCCCCTTCTCCTACCCCCACCCCAGGCCTAGGTAACCATTAATCCTCTTTATGTCTCTATAGATTTCCTATTCTGGATGTCATATAAATAGAATTATATAACATGTAGTCTTTTGTGACTGGCTTCTTTTACTTAGCGTGTTTTTAAGGTCCATCCATGTTGTCGCATGTATCAGGAATTCTTTTCTTTTGATTACCAAATGATACTGCATTGTATGGATATACCACATTTTATTTACTCATGAATTGTTGGACATTTGGGTTGTTTTCACTTTTTTGGCTATTATAAATAGTACCACTATGATCATTCTTGTCTCCGTTTTTTTGTGGATTTGTGTTTTCTTTTCTTTTGGGCGTATACCTAGAAGTGGAATTGTTGCATCATAGTGGAACGATAGTTTTCCAAAGTGGCTGCATCATTTTTCATTCCTACCAGCAATGTATGAGAGTTCCAGTTTTTCCATATTCTCACCAAAACTTGCGTTTGTTTGTCTTTTTGAGTTTAGCTATCCCAGTAGGTGTAAAGTGGTATCTCATTGTGGTTTTGATTTGCATTTTCCTGATGTCTCACAATGTTGAGCATCTTTTCATGTGCTTGTTAGCCATTTGTATATTTTCTTTGGAGAAATGTCCATTCAAATCCTTGCCCACTTTTTAATTTTGTATGTGTATGTGTGCTTTTATTATTTAGCTGTAAGGGTCATTTATGTATTTTGGATACAAGTCCCTTATCAGATGGTGATTTGCAAATATTTTCACCATTCTGTGGTTTGTCTTTTTACTTTCTTGGTGGTGTCATTTGCAGCACAAAAGTTTTAAATTGTAATGTTGTCCAGTTTATCTATTTTTAAAATCACTTATGCTTTTGTTAT
Organism: Bradypus variegatus; assembly: GCA_004027775.1. Taxonomy (NCBI): domain Eukaryota; kingdom Metazoa; phylum Chordata; class Mammalia; order Pilosa; family Bradypodidae; genus Bradypus; species Bradypus variegatus. The sequence goes on along the minus strand of PVKY010015394.1, from coordinate 8,545 downwards.
CATATCTAAGAAACAATTTCCTAACCCATGTAGATTTTTGATCCATTTTTACTTAATTTTGTGTATGGTGTGAGGTCCTCCTCCTTTCTTTTGCATTTGAATATCCAGTTGTCCCAACACCATTTGTTGAAAGGCTGTTCTTTTTCCTTGCCAATGTCTTGGGTCCTTCAAAAATCAATTGATTTTAAAAGTGAGGGTTTATTTCTAGACTCTCAATTCCATTCTATTGATTTATAATGTCCATTAATCTATATATGTAGTACCTTGTGATATGTTTTGAAGTTCTTTTCCTAAGTTTTATATGAAGTCAGTTTTTTTGAACTTTAGAATTCTCGTCAGGGTTGGTCAGTTTATTAGTTAGGGTTCTCTGGGGAAACAATCAATTAAAGGTATCTTTGACATCAAATTTGTAAAAGTGACTCACGCAACTGTGGGTATGCATGAGTCCAAATTCTGTAGAGTAGTCAGCAAACTGTCAACTCCAAGGAAGATGTCCGATGAACTCCTCAGGAAACGAACCGGCGGCAACTTTGACGAACTCCTCAGGAAATGCACTGGGATCTTTGACGAACGTGTTTGATGAACTCCTCAGGAGACGAACCGGCCACTTCGATGAACTCCTCAGGAAATGCTTCACTGAGCAGCCGAAGAAGAAGGTCCTCTATCTGTCTCGCTTATAAGTCTTCAACTGATTAATTGGATTAAATCCAGTCAATTGCATTCTTTCGTTGTGGAAGACATGCCCTTTGGTGAGTCATCAGTCACAGCTGCAGTCAATTGAGTGATGATTTAATAAACCAGCCTGTTCGTTTATTAACCAGCCACAAACGTCCTCATAGCAATTGTTAGGCCAGTGTTTGCTTGACCAGACAGCTGGGTACTATCACCTGGCCAAGTTGACACATGAACCTAACCATCACGGTCAGTATTCTTTTTCTAGCTTCATAGCTCTAGAGCTCCATCTTCTGTTGCTTTCCTGAAGTGTTAAAAAATAGTCTCATCATTTCTAAGATCTGGCTGTTTCTTTTTCTCATGTGCTTTTATTTGGGCTGTCTTTTTCCTTTGTTTCTCTTATTCATGTGCTGCCCAATTTGGAATCTCTTTCCAGCAGTTTCTAATACAAAGACATAAAAAGAAGAAAACTGGTCCCTGATCCTGCTGCCTATGTAGACCCTTTTGACAATTTGTAGAAACAGATAATGAGTATACTTAAGGAACCTTCTACAGTTCAGAAAAATGAAAGTCTTCCACTGTCCTTATCTATTAAGAGTTGCAAGAAATTCCTTTCAGGGAAAAAAAAAGTGTGCATTTACCAAAATACATATAATTATATTCTTAAAAGTATGTATGTATACAAGTTGTTCTTGACCTTGCTTATCTAAGGATGTTTTAAAATTGGGAACAGGTGTCAACTGAAGAGTATTTTTACTGTTTTTTAAAAGATTTTTAAGCCTATTTAGAATAATTCAGGGAATGGGGCTCTTTTTTCCTTTTGGGTCCCTTTTTCTTGATGGAAAGACAGGCTTACTGTATGGTTTGGGGTAGGAACCAGGGCCAGCTATAGGCAATTTTTCCAAAGTTATCTCTCACGTCCTGGAGACCGATCTAATGTTTTCAGTAAGCTTTTAGCATGTTTGTTAATCTCTTTAGTGTATTCTGTATTTAAATAACCTTTATACAGTGAGGTTGTCCTGTTTGAATGCCCCTATCTCCCAGCTGTCCTGAGATCTGTTGCCTCTGTTTACACTGTTTCAGGTTATCTGCCTTTCAGGAACTCTGATAACTTCGATGTTCTGACTGTGTCATTTCTGTCAATTAAAATCTGTGGTCCTTGAGGATAGGGAATAATCCTATATATTAGTGCTCAGAATATCTTTTCTAACAGACAGATTGCCTGAGGAGTACTGATGATGCCTTTTTGGGACTTGTTTTTATTCCCTCAGGGGAACCAGGAAGTGGGACTGAAAGTGATACTTCTCCAGACTTCCACAATCAGGAAAATGAGCCCAGCCAGGAGGACACTGAGGATCTGGATGGATCTGTGCAGGGAGTGAAACCTCAGAAAGCTGCCTCTTCCACTTCCTCAGGGAGCCATCACAGCAGCCATAAAAAACGGAAGAATAAAAACCGACACAGGTCAGTGGCAGTGATACCACCCCCCAGAGCTCCCATGACCGTTGCTGTAAAGTGACTTTCCTAGAATAAAAACTCTTCAGGATTGTTGCAAAGTCTTTCTGTTGCTGATGAGAAGAAATTCCTGGGGTCCCTGTGAAAATGGCTAATTTTCCCTCTAAAGGAAGAATTGGTGGACATTAGAGTGACTGTTCAGGAGGACTCCAGGGCATCCTTCTCTCTTCCCATAGTAGGAGAATTTTATTCCAGCAAAACTTTATTCAGTGTGGTGAGTTTGGAATCCTTTTAGATGAGAAAAAAGGGGAATAGAAACTGAATCTGTGTAATAGTATTTGAAAAATGCCACTAATGCATGTTGGGAAGCTGCAAAGTGGGATAAACTCTTTTGCTTGTGTTTCTGATCCCTGCCTACTCTTATTCTGCTATGGATGGAGAGAACTGACCTAACATGCCGTTTTTCCTTTTTAAATAGGTATTTTTGATTGTGGTTTCTCTATTTTTCTATAATATGCTGACTTTAGATATTGAAGAACAATGTAAAGTCTATAAAATATGAGTGCCTTCCTAGATAACATTTGTCCACCGTGTTTTTTTTGCAGTGTGTAATGAGATAGGAATGACAGCAGTGGACAGAGGGGTCAGATATCACCCAGAGAGGATATTAGTTTTCACTCTGCTTGGGGTTTGTATGGTAATACCGGGACCTTTTACCTAAGACAATTGGAAATTGCTCAGGGAGAGTCTTGCATAGTTTCTTGCACTGGCCTCAGACCTTCTGGAAGGCATGGAAACCAGGTATCAGTAGGCTGGCTTTTGTCCCACTCCTTTTGAAAGCCTGCATGCTGAGGTGGTAAAAGGGGGCATGTAAGAAATGGAGGGGTTCTCTGTCCTCTAGTTTGCTTCTGAATTGGGTTGCTTTATAAACCTGTGGAATATTCCTTTGTGCACCTGAGACATGAGAATTGTTGGCTTTGTAGGCATGGCACGTGGGCGTAATGTGGATTTAACTCTGACTGGTTTGAACCTTTTGGTATCAATTGATTAATTCTTTTAGAAGTTTTTCTTGTTTATGGTAGTGTTCTTTATACTGCAGAAACAGTCAATATTTTCTCCAGATAGTACTTTTTAACATTTTTCTGCAAATCAAAAGTCATCATGCTAATCTCATAACTAGTAAGAAGTAGTAAAATTATGTGTCTTTTTTTTTTTTGGTAGGGCTACTGGTTATTTGATTATTGTAATAGGACTGATGCTAGCTTATCACAAACAGTAGCATAGAACCATATTCTTAAAATTATTAACATGTTTTCGAGATAATTACATCTCATACTCTGCATTGCTTTTATTAAATTTACTTCAGTGTCATTTTGAAGTAATGATTATTTCCTTATTTCAGAGTGTCTAGAGTATACAGGACTTTATCTGAAAAGTTTCTGGGACATTTTCTCCATTACTATACCATACTCTCTAGCTGGCTATTGTTTGTTGCAGGCAATACCTCATAATCATTAATAACTTGATCAATTGATGACTGACAAAAGAGAATTAGAGAGTCATTACTAGTAACTTTCTTCTTGTAGATTTTCATTAAATTTCCATAGGAACAGTACTTCTTCCTACCCTTTCCTCTCCTGGCTGCAGGCTAACACCTTCCCGAAGAATCTCAGGATTTATAAAGATCTTCGATGTTAATTATTACTTTCTAAAATAGTGTTTCCTGTTTGGAAAGCAGGATCCTGTTTTTTTACGGTTGTCCTTTTGTCTTTTCCCAGGTTTGGTATCTGGCTGGTCTGCTTTCTTGCTTTTAGGCACTCACCTGCCCTAAGGGAAGAGAGCAAAGCTGATTTGCCTTCTTTCTAGGGAAGACAGATTCCAGGGAGTTAGTGTTCTTGGATTCCTGCCTGCTTTAGTCAGGAATTGTGCCTGGCCCAGACCCCTCGCTCCTGACCTATGACTGGGTGGTGGGGGTGAGCCCTTTTCTATATGTATTTGTAAATTTGCACCCAGTACCAATAACTTGTTTCTCCTTCAACGTGCCACACCTCATATAGTCAGATAAAAGCAGTAATAGATTATTCCAACAAAGTTCAAGGGCCTACTATGTGCCAGGCACTGTTTAGTGGTGAACGAAGCAAAATGTAGTAAGTAAATATGGTACTTTAGCAAAAGAGAATAACTTTTGATTTTGTGCTCTTCAGGAATATGAAAAGTAGTCAGTGTTTAGCATTCATAAATGAACACAGTGTTCTGAATTCTTATCTTTTACAAGATATCTGAATGATAAGTAAGTTCCAGTGTCCTGAAAGAAAAAAGTGGAAATAGTGATTTAAGGTTGTTCTTACCAGGATTTTACTACTATACCAAACCCTAGAATAATTCTAGGTAGTTTGAAATTTTGATTAGCTAGGTACACTGTTTTGATTTAGTGAACAAAGTTAAGTTAGACTGAAAGGGAAATATTTGATAATTCCTGCTTTGTATACCTAGCAAATACTCTCTTAAATATCTGAAGTGATAACTGTTGCATAAGGAATATTGAAATTAAGCTTTCTTCCAGCTTTACTTATGCAAAAGTTGGCTAGGAGGAAAATGCATCCGTTTGCATATTGTTTTCCCACCTGTCTACAGTTTGAAAGGCGTTGGAGCTGGCTAAGGGGTTGGTGTCCTGCTCCAGGTTCGTGTTTGGTTTGGAGGTCTGCCCAGACCGTGGTCTGCTGGCAGGGATGGCCAAAATAGTCGCCTCCTCGCCACTATTCCCGTCCAGGTCCCTGAGGGGGTGCTTGTGGATGTCAACTTCCTTTTGTTTTAAAAGGGGCCCTGCAGGTGTTGGTGTTCCTTAAGTATAGCCCTGACATAAACAGCTAACTGCCATTACCAGTTCAGAGGGCAGAGGAATATGGTTCTTCAGTTTCTGGAACAAGGCTACCACTGAAGTTTACTCTTTCAACTCTTGGCTTCTAGGATGAATGCTGTAGAAAGGGAGCACACGTTCCCTGGACACCTTTAGAACATATACCCTAAGTAAAAAGTTGCACAATGTTTTCTCTTTTTTTAAAGTTCAGAATGTTGTTGGTCATCTTTTGTTTTGAATAGAATATTATGCTCAGTTGTTAGTACTGTTGTCTTCAAAGCTCCTTTCATTATATGACTAAATTCTCTCTCTGTTACTTCTAATGCCCTAATTATATTTTTTCGTTCACTGAAATATTTTAAAAGTTCTTTGACTCTGGCAGCTAATAAAAGGATTTCAGGAATCCATAATTTTCTAATGAAATAACTTTCACTTTCATGGTCTATTTTGATATGAAATCCATTAAGGAAAGTGAATCTCCTGACCACAAACTCTTTGGTGCTTTGATGTTTGTGACTTTATAGCTTATGATTCTTAAAGCTGATTTTATTTCTACAAGTCTTGCTAGGGTGGCTAATCGACTAATTTATTCAATTAGTGTATTAATTTCTATTGCTTTCTTCCTTTCAAATGCTGCCCCTCAGCCCGTCTGGCATGTTTGATTATGACTTTGAGTAAGTTTAATTTGAATTAGTATTTGTGCTGTGTTAAGTGTGTAGACACAAATATGCCTTTTTGAGACCTTTCTAACCTATAGTTTATCTGTTTAATTGTAGGTATGTATATTAGGTTAGGCTGGGAAGTTTTTTTTAAAAACAGAAAAACGTGATGGAGGTAACATTTTATTTAATAACTTAAGCAAAATTAAGTAAACTTCATTTTTATGCATTTTAATTTCTTTTCAAATAGACAGTCTTTACTTTAATTCATATTTAAATTGATTTTCTGGCTTTGCTTCATAAGGAGATGAATAGTTTAAGACATTTTGCTTTAAAAGACTTAAAAATTGAAATTCATTTAATTTCTTTTGTGTTTCATGTCCAGAAATACAAACTCCTAGTCTCTTTCCTGATTTAATCACCCTGTGTCTCAGTGATATCGTTGTTACAGAGCTAACATATTAACATAGAGCATGCCCTCTTAATCCAATCTCTTTAACATGTAATTTTGGAATAATTTTTAAAATTTACATGGCTTTCATAACTGTTGTATGTTTCTTTTTGAGTCATCTAAGTTTGCCTGGTGGCAAGAGTATCTGCTCTTGTTTTTAAACTGATACTTGCTTAATAATATCTGAGTAAACAACTAAATATGACATAGCCTGATGAAGAATGTGGATTTTACTTAACCATATAGTCTTTGTTATAGCTTATGCCCTATGCAGTAGCTGATTCTTGGACCCTTTTTCTGTAAATTAAAATGCAAATATCTTTTCTCTTTCCTAACACAGGATTGATCTGAAGTTAAACAAAAAACCACGAGCTGTAAGTATCAGCCTGGCCATTTTGGAGAGTCTGGCAGTTTTGTAGATGATGAAAAAAATTTATTCCAGTCTTTAGGCGTGAGTGCTCCTAATCTGGGTCTGGCGTCACAATTCTAGTTTTAAAGTTGAGGTTGTCTATCTGGATACACTTTATTTACTTTTGATGGTTTGAAGAGAGAAAGAAAATCCCCTTTAATTTAAACAACAAAAGCATTAATACTAACTTTTTTTTCTTTTTTAAACTGGTGGGCTCTGGTGGTATAATAAGGGAAGAATTGATGTTTCAGTCTCTTTGGGACTCAGAAGACAGGTCATTTTCAGATGTGAAGTATTGGAAATTCTACTGAAGTAGTATCTTTAGCTATAGAAAATCCTCTAGCAGAGTTGTTCATGAGATTTTTTTTTCTTGTATTCAAAGCACTGTTCTACTGAAAGTAAGTTGGGACTTTTATGTTTCTCTTTTTAGGACTATTAGAAGACTCATTAGCACAGAAGCTTCCAGGCTATAGAGCCCTGCTTACCTTGTCCGACCTCACAAAGATAAACACCCTTCTCCTGAGTGCGTGGCTGTACACATCTGCTTTCCCAGACCCAGTGCCTGTGACTCTAAGTAGTTGGTTCTGAAATGTGATGACAAAAATAATTTGTTAGACCACATCGGATCGTTTACTTTGTGTCATTTTTAGTAACAGAACTGCAGGAAGACCAAGACATTGTTATAATCCCAGCAAGTTGCTAACTGGGCATTTCTCCCTTGTTGGAATGGATGCCTCCCTGCAAAGCCGTTGGCATCAGCTTCATCTGTGATACTTGTCAAGAAATGGTCTCTGGTTTTGTTTTATGCTGAAAGTAGAATCACAAGTCGCATTGCATTACTGATGAAGGCTGTAAATATCTGGCATTTTCTTATTTTGCTTTGTGTTTTATTATTTTTTTATTGTTTTTATCATTTTATTTTCTTTGGAGACTTTTTGTAATGCAGTTAGTTGTACAGCTCATACCTTCCTGCTGACATATCTGAGAATCTTATTTTGTGCAGTTGCTAGTGTTCTCAACAGAAGATACTCTGGATTACCACAGATAAAATGGGGAACTTGCCATTTTGTGTTTTTGCATGGGAATGGCAAAGAGTGTTTATTTAATAATTACCCATCTTAAATCTTTTCTGAGTTGGAAGCAGTTTCATGTTCAAGGAACAGGAATAGCTGAAAAATATGAGTTTGAATCAGCTCTTTTAAATAGATATTTTTACTCTTTGTATGAATAAAATTTCACAGGCTTTGACTTCTCATGCTTTACTTTTAAACTTGAGATTATTTTTCCATTTATTTTATTTATTCATTTCCTGCCTTATGGAAATTTTTTTCTATCATTTCTTTTACTGCTGGTTTTTACCTGATTAGATACAGCTCTAAAAATCACTAAGACATATAGAAAAGCTCAAAACTGAACCAAAAGCTGTTATGTCCAGAGCTGCTGAGCAGCATGAAAGATAGCATCAGCAAGAGCCTGCGATGCCTGACCGATCTCCCTCCCTTCCTGGGGTCGATGGGCTGAGGAACCTGCTGATACTTGTTCCATACCTCTAGAGCAGTGGTGATGCCCTTCGGCTGCATGTTAGATTCACCTGGGAAGCTTAAAATACTGATGCCTGGATCCCATTCCCAGTGACTGTGACTGGGGCACAGTCTAGGCATTGGGATTTCCTTTCAAAGTTTCCCCAGGATTCTGATAAGAGGCCGAGTTGAGAACCAATATATTAGGTGGCTGGATGATTTGACCTAAATCCTATGTTGTGGATTAGTCTAAGGGATAAGATTTTACTTTATTTAATAATACCCCATATCCTAGTCAGAAAAAAATGTGTTCCGTTTGTGATAATATTGGTAGAGCCAAATATGGATGGCAGTCTATTATCGAAACAAGTCTATCTTGTCAGATATGCAAAAACTTCCATTCTTGTTCTTAAACTTATTTTTTATTTTTTGACTCTCTGGCTGTTTAGATGTCTTTGGCTATATGTCTGGTAGCAGAACTCCAGTGTCAGAATTTTTGAAGAAATAGTTTCTTATATTTAG